>ML109238.1:12380-24234 GCA_003697995.1 Taxidea taxus jeffersonii
TAACCTGCACAGGAAAATTTATCACTGGCCAAAAAAAGCCTCGGTTTCTGGCAATAGTGTCTGGTAATTGGTTGACCCTAGAAAGCAAACACATTCTGTATGTAATCTATGTCCCTAACATAGGAAAGTGGCCTGGATCACTTGCCACCTGATGTGTAGCCCACCAGGAGCACACTGTTCTTCATCTATTCCTACCCAGGAGGGGTATGCAGACTTTTCTTAAAAGCTTTTAGAGGGAATCTTTGGAAAAGGTTTTCTAAAACGGCTACACAAAGAGAAAGTAAAGACACTTAAAAACTGACATCAAGCTCTACCTAGCTCCTAAGCTTGTTTCCACCTCAGGTTTCCTCATTCATGGTCACTGTCTACCTTATTCACTTCCCACTGCCTGACTCCCAATCCTACACAGCCATATGATTTGTATGTCAAAAGGTCAAAATGAGTTTTTAAATTGTTAAACATTTTAAAAAGACTTGAACTTTTGGGGTGCCTGGGTGGCTCAGTGGGTTAAAGCCTCTGCCTTCAGCTCAGGTCATGATCTCAGGGTCCTGGGATCGAGCCCTGCATCAGGCTCTCTGCTCAGCGGGGAGCCTGCTTCCCCATCCCCTCTCTGCCTCCTCTCTGCCTACTTGTGATCTCTGTCTGTTAAATAAATAAATAAAATATTAAAAAAAAAAGACTTGAACTTTTTAGAGCAGTTTTAGGTTCACAGGAAAATAGGGGGGGGTACAGAGATTTCCCATATATCCCCTATTCCCCCCCACACACAAGCTCCCCCATCATCAACATCCCTCACCAGAGTGGTACATTTGTTACAACTGTTGAACCTACATTAAGCCATCATTTTCACCCAAAATCCATAGTTTACCTAAGGGTTCATTCTTGGTGGCGTACATTATTATGTATTGTATGGGTTTGGACAAATGTAGACAACACTATAGTATCATTCAGAGTGTTCACTGGCTTAAAAATCCTCTGTATTCTGCCTGTTCACCCTTCTCCTCTCTCCTTCCCTCAGCCCCCAGCAAGCACTGATCATTTTACTACTGTCTCCACAGTTTTGTCTTTTCCATAATGTCAGATATTTGGAACCACACAGAATGTAGCCTTCTCAGATTGGCTTCTTTCACTTAGTGATGTGCACTTAAGATCCCTCCAGGTCTTTTCATGAAGTCATTTCTTCATGAAATGAAGAATTTCTTTTTAGTGCTGAATAACAGTCCATTGTCCGGATGTAACCCAGTTAATTTATTTGCCCACCTCCTGAAGGCCATCCTGGCTACTTCCAAGTTTGGGCAATTATAAACAAAGCCACTGTCAATAGCCTTGTTCAGGTTTTTGCATGGGCATAAGTCTGCAACTCCTTTGAATAAGAGACCAATATGCCAGATTGCTGGATTGTATGACAAGAGTATGTTTATTTTTATAAGAAAGTGCCAAACTGTCTTCCAAAGTAATTGGACCATTTTGCATTCCTGCCTGTGATGAATAAAAGTCACTGTTGTTCCACATCTTTGCCCACATTTGGTGTCAGCGGTTTAGACTGTGACCATTCTACTAGCTGTGTGGTGGTGTCTCATTGTTTTTCTTTGCATTACATTTAATTTTTAAATCGTTTCTCTTCCTAGTTTCTCCATAAATACATTTTATTTTGCAAAACAAAAAGACTTTAAAAGAATCTTTAAGATGATTGAATAAAAGGTGATGTTTGATTGTTGAAAACCTGACTCAACACTGGAACGGTATGTATTTATTAACTGTTGAACCACAAAACCTCCATCAAGTACTTTGGCATCTGGACCTTAGGCTTTGTCTGCATTCCAAAGCCTGACATTGACCTAGGTAGCCTTCCTCTCGATACAGTCGACCTACTAGCACCCTAGCCTCACAGTTCAGATAAGGTTATCCAGCTAGTTAATTTTATGCTCAAATCTAGCTCTGTTCCTATTGGCTGTATGACCTTAGGCAATTATCTCCCCTAGAGCCTTCAAAGTCTTACCACTCCACTAAAAGAAAAAAAAAAAGGCATTGTGGCTCCATTGCCTGGACCAGTCTGGTCATAACTCCAGACTGATCTTTGCCCCTGTGACCAGTCGATGAGCATATATGTGCAGATTAGCACAGCTACAGATTTATGACCTCCAACCACAGACAGATCCTCCACAATTCTTGCAGTCATCCTATGGGTCTTTCAATCACCCTCTGCACCCTAACTTTCTCAGTGATGCTTCCAAACCTTTACCACTCTCCTCATGACCCCTTCCCACAAACCATCATTAGATGGGAACTCCCTCAATCTTTTACCCTCCCCTCCACCCAACTAGAGACTTATTTTCACTTACACTGATCATTTCCTCCTTCCATCTCACTTGAGACATTCTAATACCTGATCAAAGCTACCAGCCTGGATGCCATCCTTTCTTATTTTCTTTGATGCTTTCGTCTTCTCACTTACATGTTCTGTATTGTAACCTCAATCCTCCTCTCTCTACTACTCTCTTCTCTTCGTCTATGAAGAGAAGCTCAAGCTTTTTGTCTTCAAAGAGAAAGAAAGGCCTCTATCTTCTACACCAATACTTTCTCTTTTCATTCACAGACAACCTTCTTCAAGGATCACTCTGAGAAGCCATCACGCCTTCTTTACTACCCTCCCCATTCACTATTTTACCGATTTGCATCTGGCTTCCATTCCCACTTGAATAGTGAAGCTACCTCAACAGAAGGCAAGGGTGATCTCCATATATCACCCAATCCATTATGGAATTCTTAGACTTTGATACACATGCCGTCTGTGGGTCATTGACCACTGGCCACACCTCCTTCTCAAGTTCCCCCTTCTTTGGTACCTGTGATGTCACACTCTGCTGGTTCCCGACCTACCTATGTTGATTTCTTCTCAGTCTTCGCTCTCTAACCATTATTTGCTTATAGTCTCTTGGGCTCTGCCCTCACCTTTTCTCTTCACTTCATTCTCACTTTTGTTTGGTGATCCCTTCCAACTCAGCTCCAATTTCACTCATAATCCGGTGATTTCCTAAAATATTTGCCTAGACATCCCAGACAACCCAGAGCTCTTCTGAGCCCTAGGACAACAGCTCCCTTTTGCACATTTCCATTTGGAGGCCACACAGATGTATCAAATTCAGCATGTCCTACTTTAAAATCTTCATCCCCACACCCAACCCCACCCCATACCACCTCCTTCTGGGCTCTTGTCTTATTGGGCCATACCACAGAAGCCAGAAATTCAAGTATTGTTTTTAGCTCTTCATTCAAACCCTCTCTTTTCTTCTATTCTCACTTAGCAAAAAATCCTATTCCATGTTTCCTAAATCTCTTGACTTTGTCTCTTTCTCTTCAGTCCCTCAACTACTGCTCCATGATCTGTAATCTGGACCTGTGTACCTGACTCCTGCCTTATCCTTTCCAATCTATCCTTTATAAAGCTGCTAGCAGCTCCCTTTCCTTATGGTTGTTTTTTTTTTAATTAACATAGTTCCCTCTCCTTGTTAAGGTAACTTTCTAAATAGCATATCAATCTTTGGTTTAGAGTCTTTAAGTGAGAGGAACATGGCAAGAGGATAATGAAGTTATATAAATTAATTTAATAATTCTATTTTAATCTATAATCACTATGTTAAATTTATAATACAATTTTTTAACATTTTATTAATTTTTTAAGAATTTATTTATTTATTTGACAGAGAGAGAGCACAAATAGGGGGAATGGCAGAGGGAGAAGCAGGCTCCCTGCTGAGCAAGGAGCCCAATGCCGGACTCAAGCCAGAACCCTGGGATCATGACCAGAGCCGAAGGCAGACGCTTAAACAACTAAGCCACCCAGACGTCCTTACTGAAGTATAGTTGCTACAATGCTACATTACTTTCAAGTGTATTAAATTTATAATTTTAAAGCATCAGGACATTTATTAGAGGAATGTGCAGGACTTCCTTTCTAGATCCTCTTTCTCAGAATCAGGTAAGATGACAGCATTCAAGAACTTGGTTTTTATGGCTAAAATCAAAACCATAAGAAAGAACGTGTGTTGGTAGGATTGTGGAGAAAACAGAACCCTTGTGCACTGCTGGTGGGAAAGCAAATTGATGTAGCCACCGTGGAAAACAATAAGGAGTTTCCTCAAAAAGTTAAAAATAGAACTAGTCTATGATCCAGTAACTGTATGACTGGGTATTTACCCAAAAAGTACAAAAACACTAATTCAAAAGGATATATGCACCCTTCTGTTTATTGGAGCATTACATATAATAACCAAATTATGGAAGGAGCCCAAATAGCCATGGGTAGGTGAATGGATAAAGCAGATGTGATATATATCCAATGGCCATAAAAGAGGATGAAATCTTGCCCTTTATGATAACACGGATGGAGCTAAAGGGTCTATGGCTAAGCAAAATAAGCGAAACAAATATCATATGATTTCAGTCATATGTAGAATTTAAGAAACAAAAAAAACTAACAAAGGACAAAAGAGAGAGGGAAACAAACCAAGAAACAGACTCTTAACTATAGAGAACACACTGATGGTTACAGAGGGGAGGTGAGTAGGGGGTTGCGGGAAATAAAAAATGCGAAGGATTTAAGGAGTGTGCTTTCAATGAGCACCAGGAGACGTATGGAATTTACTTTATTATACACCTGAAACTAATACACACTATATGTTAGCTACACTGGAATTAAAATTAAAAACTTAAAAAAAAAAAAGAACTTCGTTTTTAATAGTTTTCAGTTGCCAGTTTGGTAAGATGCCCACTATCTATCTATGAAATTTAAGTGCTCAAATCAAATAATAAAAATATGTTTATTTCATTTATGCAAAATTTTACAGTTCTCCTCGTATTGCAAGAGGAGAAAAGGGAATCAGTCTGTCAGTACTTTGATTAAGACGGTATTGAGGTCCCTTTCACTTCTGGATCTCATGTGAGAGAGCTGAGTTTATAACTGGATGTCCAGGAAACAGAGTGGAGGGCAGAGCAGCAGATTTTTTATTTACTTGTTTCTTTCTCACTGTTCCTCCCAATTCTTAGGTCTAAGGAGAGAAGGAAACGGGCAGCAGAAATACCTGAATCCATGTTTATCCTACGTATATATGTCTGTGACATTATTTTCCCCTAGGGCCAATAACAGTTTTCCTTCCTTAGGAACAAAGACACTTGGGAAAGAAACTACAAAAGGAAACATGATCATAAACAACAAAATGACACTAGCGGGGGGTGTGTTAGATGGATGGCATGCTCCACGGTGAAGCTGGTCAGGCCCTAGTTTCTCGGATCGTTTGCCCCAAACCCAAGTGCCCATTACACAGGTAGAGGGTGGAGGCAGTGAGGTAGAAAGCTTCCCTACTCTGTGCAAAGGAAATGAACATACCTGTCCATTCTCAGGAGCCTCGCAGGGGCCTCTCAGGGGCACCAAAATCTCTCCATCAAGAATGGAGGTAGACAGGGACACCTGGGTGGCTGAGTCAGTTAAGGGTCTGCCTTGGGCTCAGGTCATGATTTCAGGCTCATGGGATCGAGCCCCACATCAGACTCCCCCTCTCAGTGGGGAGCTGCTTCTCCATCTCTCTGCCACTCCCCCGGCTTGTGCTGTCTGTCTGTCAAATAAATAAATAAAATCTTTAAAAAAAAATGGAGGTAGACAGATAAGAGTGAGAGGTGCCTGGGTGTCACAGACACACACACACACACACACACTGTATATTTGATATAGAACGCTTCACAAATTTGCTTGTCATCCTTGTGCCAGGGGCCCCGCTAATCTTCTCTGTATTGTCTGTATTGTTTGAGTTTTAGTATATGTGCTGCCAAAGCGACTACTATATATATTTTTCCCTTTTTTTATTGAGATATAACTGACATACAACATAGCATCACTTTCAGATGTACAACATAATGACTCAATATTTGTATATATTAGGAAATGATCACCACAATAAGTCTAATCAATATCATCACCACACATAGTTACAAGTATTTTTTCTTGGAGAGAGCTTTTAAGATCTACTCTCTCAGCCACTTTTGCATATATAATACAGTGCCGTTAACTATAGTCACCATGCCTCTCTTTTTAATTATTATATTTGTAATGCATTTCGATATCTGATATGACCATTATCTCCTCTTTACTTTTTTAAAAGCCATATTATCTTTAATTTTAACCCTACTCTTCTTCTTTTTAAGATTTTATTTAGAGAGTGCATGAGCAGGGAGAGGGACAGAGGGAAAGGGAGAAAGAAAAATCTCAAGCAGACTCCATGCTGAGCTCAGAGCCTTAATTAAGCCAGGCTCGATCCCACAATCCTGAGATCATGACCTGAGCCAAAATCAAGAGTCAGAATCAACTGACTGAGCCACCCAGGCGCCCGAAAACCTACTTCTGTTTTTCAAATGTCTATTATTCTCACGTGTTTATGTCAAATAAAACGAAATCGTAGGTCACTAAAGAGAAGAAGGATCAAGGAAGAATGGACATTTAGAATTTCTTTTTATTTCATTTTCCAAAAGTAAGATTGAAAGGCATCTTGAAATTTCTGAATGGCTAACTGTAGAGGTTAGGACTGACACTGGAAGCCACGATTTCCTGACTTGGAATCCCAGCTCCACCACTCACAAGCTGGGTAGGCTTGGATAAGTTTCTTAACCTCTCTGTGTCCTCACAGTAACACATTGGGATAATATTAGAATACCTACTATAGACTTGTTGTGAAGACTGAACAAGTGAATACATAAATCTCTTGGACAGTGCCTGGCAGGTAGGAAGTTCTTAGTAAATGCTGACTCCTAGTAATGCCTCCCTAGAACATACACACCACAAGAACAAAAATTTCTCTTGTAGCCACTACCCCATCCCCAGCATCTAGAAAACAGCAACAAATGTTTGCAATTCAATTCAGTGAAGTTCAACAAATATTTATGAATACTCATGACAGGCCTGACAGGTACTAGAGATCCAGTGATGAGTAAGAATTGGTCCCTGGCCTAGAGAGGTAAAGACAGACAGGAGGATAGTGTTCTCTCTCCACTGTTTTTTGGCAGATGCTGTTCCTCTGCCTGGAACAGCTCCCCACCCCAGGCATACATCTTCCTCCCGGTAATTCCTACATTATTCACATCCTCAAAACTCTCAGCTCAGATACTCCATTTCCAAAGAAAAGCCAGAATGGGTGGGGCCCGTTCCGAAACCCTGTGCAAACTTCTGTCCTGTTCTTAGCAGGTGGTAATTTGTCTGTCTCCTCCCACTGACTAGACGGAGCAATCCAAGGTCAGGACAGTGGATCCCAGCGCCAGGGCCTTAGCACCCAGCCCCATCTCTGCTATATAATCTGCGCATAATATGTGGTAAAGAAATGAAAGATGATGGAAAAACCTGGTAATCTTTAGAGGACAAGAGGAGTTGTTAGGGTTTTTCTGTTGTTTTTCGTTTTTTGTTTTTTTTGAACAGCTGTGTCATAGCTTTAAGAAGAAAGACGTGTACTATACTGCAAATTATTTTTAAGTGCCATAATAAGCCCAACTTCAGGAAATCTCCTTTTCACCCTTCTTTAGGTAGGAAACTGTTTTTGAAAGTTACACAAAAGGAAACATCTAAGTTAAGTAGTGAGAAGTGAAAATAAAATGTCACTGTTACCTCAGTGAAGTGACCGTGCAACCAGTAACACCAGCACAAGGAGCTGACAGACCACCTCAGGACTCGAGTCACTTCCACACAGCTGCAGGGATTTCACTCCTTTAGAAAACCTTGGGTGCAGGAGAAAGATTCACTCCCCCTACCCGCCCCCTCCCGAGGCCCCCCCCCACCCACATCAGAAGTCCTTTTATAGAATACCTTTTAAAATGGTGAATTAGAATGCCTCTGGTCGTTAGGGAAAAACAGAAGGCACTGGTCAAACTAAGCAAGCAGTTTGGCTAAGGATGAGGGATTAAATGCTAGGATAATCCCAGCTGCGGTTTAGGGTTGCCTGAGACTCGGGTGGGTGGCCGGGCTTTCTCCAGGCCGTGTTACCATATCAACCTTATAGTCCCCCAGGATGCAGGGCAGGGAGGCTGTGGTAGGAATGGGCAAAAATGGTTTTATACATGGAAAAGCTTTCCTATTGTCTTCGTGGGCTCCTCCGAGGGTGTCTTCCCTGGCACATCCTCCCTCACAGTCTATACCCTCATCGTTGAAGGGCCAGGATCCACTCGCTCTTTCCCTACCCCACTGGGAAAACCTGTTAGATCTGGAGCCAGGGAGCCCCTTACCAGCAGAGTGAAAATGGCCTGGAGAGTTTCATATGGGATCCTGAGAAGGGCTGTTAGTATTTTAATAGACGAAATCTTAATCCAAGAAAATGAGTTCCTGATTTTCCAAATCTCAGGCATCAACAAGCAAGCGGTGGGAGGGGATTTCGGGTCTTGCCGACCGCAGCTGTCTTCTCCACCTACTTAGATGGCTGATGTGTCTTAAATCTCAGTTTCTGTTAAAAAAAAAAAAAAAAGAAAAGAAAAAAGAAAGAAAAGGAAAAGGAAAAAAAAGTTCTCTTTCTTCTTCCATAAAAATTTCCCTAGGGTTGTGGCCCCTAAAAAAATATTACAATCGCATGTAATGTCTTAAGGAAAACCACAAGTATGAAAAACTCGGGGGTAATCTTTCATCCAAATACTTAAGATTATCTGAAACTATCAAAAAATCAATCCAGTTATAACCTCCCACTCCCCTAATCAGAACAGAAGGAGAAGGCTTTTGAATCTCGAAGTCTTCCCCCAGCTGAAATCATTCTGGGAGAAAACCAGCGTTCTATCGAGTTCAGACAAGACTTTTGGGTGGTTGCTTAAGATTTCTGCATTAGCAACTGCATAGGCTTTCTCGCCCCTTTCCAAATGGTTTACAATCGCCCCTCCTTCCCCAGGGGTTTGGGAATGAATCATCAACTCTGCTTTTTTCAAGCACACTATTAAATTAGGCTGCAGCCTGGAACCAAACATTTGTTCTTACAAACATTTCTTTCATGTCATCACTATAACGGATACCAGAAATCCAGTAGGCCGCCCTTATCTCCCACAAGGCAGTGGCAGGGACAGCCAGGCCCACACTTCTGCTGTTGTGCACCATTTGGACAAATATAAAAATCATTTTTTCAGGGTCGGGGAATTCATGCTAAAATTAGAACGGGTCAACTTAAATTTACAGGAAAATTCGTAATTTCTGATCATTCGTACTGAGAAGTTAAAAACAACTTCTTCCTCTGAATCTCCATCTTACATAAGATGCCTTTAAAGGACAGCCACACGTTAAAATAAACAGTGTTTTTCAGATTCCAGCTTCAAGAACTTCAGGATGCTTTCAGTCCATTTTTAATTTCCGGAAGCAGCCATTGCTGAATAGAAAAATACATAGTTATAATAATGGCTACTATTTAGTGAGGTCTTCTTATGAAAATCAGATCTTAACCAAAGTCTGTAGGTGAGATGACATATATAAAAGCACCTAGCACTGTTCATGAATTCATTCCTTAATCCCACGGTGAGCACATCCCTTCACTAGTGATTCCGATGCAGCAATAAACAAAACATACGGAAACCCCTAGGGTAGCTCTTATATCACCAGGAGGGTGGGGTAAGATAGATTACAAACAAAATACATCAGTAAATATAGAGAGAATTGCTAGAGAGAAATGAGGGCAAGAAAGGAGACTAGACAGTGGTGGGGATGGAGAAGACATTACAGTTCTAAGCAGGAGGGTCAGGAAAGGGGGCATTTGACCAAGGTCTTCTCTGAGACACGACTTTGAAGAAAAGGACTCCAACATGGAGGAAACCACAAGTGCAAAGGCCCTGAGGCAGGAGTACCTGGCATGGTTAAGGAACAACAGCGTCCAGTGATGTCTGTGCTGAGTAAGTAAGGGAGGGGGGGGTTAAGTCATAGAGATAGGGTGGGGAAGGGAGTGAGCGGATTATGCAAGGCCTTGTAGGGCATTGCAAAGACTTTGGCTTTTACTTCAAATGAAGTGGGAAGCCATGTGAAGATGTTGAACAGAGAAATGACATGATCTAACTTAAGTGTTTGAAAAATGATTTTAGGGGTGCCTGGGTGGCTCAGTCTGTTAAGTGTCTGCCTTCACCTCAGGTCATGATCCCAGGGCTCCCTGCTCAGTGGGGAGCCTGCTTCTCCCTCCCACTCCCCCTGCTTGTGCTTTCTCTCTCTTTTTCCCTCTCAAATAAAAAATAAAATCTTTAAAAACAATTAAAATTTTAAAAAGAAAAAAATGGTTCTGGTTGCTGTGTTGCAAATGGATTTAAGAAAGGCAAGGATAGAAGCAGGCAGAATAACTGGATACGTATTGGGTTCTCCAGAAATATTTGTTTATTACAAACTGCATTTGAACATGAAGTTCCCTCTTTTTTTTTTTTTTGCTCATTCTCTCTTGAATAAAATGTACTTGCTTATTCCCTTCTTCTCCATGTTATTTGAGGTTGTACCATATTCAAATTGGGAAGCAATAGGAAGAAATTGCATTTCTTTGAAACATTGAACATGTTTCAGTCTTTTCACCAAATCAAATCGGTCTCATTTGACTTCTCCTTTTCTTTTCCTTAATTTAGGCAAAGAGTTTAAGATGGCTTATTGTCCATGAGCAGAAACAAGTACAAATCAACAGAAGTAGAGGACAGCAGTCTTCATACCAGTGGCTAACATTTTTTGAGTGCTGTCAATGCTAGGCACCATGTTTAAGTGTTCAACATGAATTAGCTCATTTAGTCTTCTCGATGACTTGCTGACCCAGGTACTGTTACTTCCATTTTCCCAGGAGGAGAGAAGTTAAATAACCTCCTGAGGTTTCGCAGCTGGCAAATGGCCAGGCCTGGATTGGAACTGAAGCCATGCGGGTCAGAGCCTAGGCAGGCGACTGCCACCTTATGTTACCATTACCTCCCAGCCACCCAGAGAAATGCCCGCTCTAAGGACTGAGGAGGGAGGGGAGACCACAGGAGACTTTGTCCAGTAACGCTGAGGGGTAATTCTGTCCACTTGGTTTTACTGTGGTCGATCCGAACAGGAATGAAAAGACTTTTTTTTTTTGTCTTAGATATAATACCCCTCCTCCCACAAAAAAAGTAGAGACCAAAGGATAATATATATCGGGGTTCACCCAATGCCACGTGGAGGATAGAGAACTGTACCTGCTGGCCAGAGTATCCTGATCCCGGGCAGTAAGTATACTCTATTGCAGAATGAACAGCATGTTAGGTTTCTCTGCAGAATGAAAAAAACACTCCTCCAGTTCCTTTGTGCTGGTTAATGAACAAATGGTATTTCTGTCAATAAATCAGCTTTTTGTGAGTTTGGATTGCTTGAATCAGCTCCTCCCCATCCCCCACTGCCTCCAGCACCCCCCCACCTCTTCCCCATTGCCTCCCAACCCCCCACCTTTTCCCCTATTACCTCCCATCCCCCCACTTCTGGGGTCCACTCTTCCTCCTGCAGCTCCTCCCCTGCCCACAGCTTATCACTCCTGGGGCTGCATTAGGGCCACTCTACTCCAGGGGCCCGCCTGCACCAAAGAGCCAGCTCCTCCTCTTTATACACCCGGTTCCGATGACTGTTCGGTTGTTTACAACACAATACAGATTTATTTGGGGAAAGGCTTTTAAGTTATTTTTGTACCATGATTTTGATTTATTTAAGCTTCTCTCATCTAATTGAAGAAGCGTGGTACATTTTGTGTTTGTCATTTGGTTTGTCATTCTGTACTCTGGATTGGTTGCACCCCAGGAATGCATGGTTCCTATCTCTCTCTCTCTTTTTTTTTTAAGATTTTATTTATTTGTCACAGAGAGGGACAGAGAGATAAAGAGA
>RCUC01159620.1:0-51617 GCA_003697995.1 Taxidea taxus jeffersonii
AGAGAGAGAGAGATTGAGATTCTTTGCCTCTGCTTTTGTGAACCCATGTGTGCCAGGAATGACCAGCAATCCCTGTACCAATAGATGAAAGATTACTCCAAACTTTGCTGTGAAAGAGAGGAGAAGGCAAGGGGGTCAATGCGCAATGGCAAGACCCTTTGCTTTTCTTTGCTCCTGCTTTTATTCCTTATCACTGTTTCTCAAGCACATAATGTGTGACAAGGGATCTTACTGGAACTAGAAAGATCTGTTTATGGGAAAGGTATGATATGCTAATCTGTGTGTCTCTCACCCAGACAGCCAGAGGCTGGTATGTCCACTAACACCTAACATGATAAACCTCAGACTGGTTATTAGGGGTCAGTGTCATGCTCTGGCTCCTTTAAAAAGGCGTACTGGAGAAAGCAATGAGGAAAGTCATTTTGCGGTAAAGACACGGCCATTTAGTGAAAGGTTGTCAAAAAATCCGAAGTATGTGCCTATTGAACAGGTCCCTCTTTGTCTGTGTAAGAAATACGATGGATCTGGAGTTTCGGAATGTTGGTTTAATCCTACCATTTGCTTATAATTGAATACAAATAAAAACATGATGTGAATGAAAAAAAGACATCATTTTAATAGTATTATAAGGAGTAAAATTAAAAAGAAACCGGCAATACCAAATCTTGACAAAAATGTGGAACTGAAACCGTCCTATATTTCCAGCAGGAATGCAAAATTGTGTAGCCACTTTGAAAAAACAGTTTGGCAATTCCTTGTAAAGTTAAACCTATATTACCTTGTAACCAGCAATCTCACCCTAGGCATTCTCCCTAGAGAAATTAAAACACATGTTCACACTAAAATGTGTACATGAATATTGGTAGCAGTTTTATTCATAATGGCCAAACAATGAAAATAACCGAAGTGTTCTGTAATGAATTTACTGGTGTTGAGTAAATTAATTATAAAAAATATGGCATATTTGCACAACAGAAAGATACTCAGCAAAAGAAATAATTGACTCAAATACAGGCAACAACTTGAATGAATCACAAAATTCTTTTGTTGAGTG
This sequence comes from Taxidea taxus jeffersonii, assembly GCA_003697995.1. Taxonomy (NCBI): domain Eukaryota; kingdom Metazoa; phylum Chordata; class Mammalia; order Carnivora; family Mustelidae; genus Taxidea; species Taxidea taxus. The sequence continues at coordinate 1,055 of RCUC01159620.1, forward strand.
AAAAAGCCAGTGTTACTTATCAAGGTTATATGTTGCATAATTTCATTTATAAGACATTCTGAAAAATTACAAAAATATAGTATCAGAGAACATACTAAAATTATAAATACAGAAACAAAAACCTGACTTCACTGCATGTAAATTCAAAGATTAAATTTCAAAAAGAAAGCAAGTTAAATATAAAAGAAGCTCTGAGATATCATGCCTTGTACAGAATGATTTTGATAGATGCCATTTCCACTACACCACCAATTTCTGTGAACCGTTTATTGAAAAGTTCTTTCAAGAAAACCACCTATTTATTTATTCATTTACTTTCTGCATATTGCATCTCTAGGAAAAAAATATATACATGTAAATTTATACTTGCCACCATTTTGTACATGTTTTGTTTTTGTTTGAGAGAGAGAGAGAAAGCAAGTGGTGGGGGGCAGTGAGGGGAGAGGGAGAGAGAGACAGAATCTCAAGCAGATTCCCTGAGCAGCACAGAGCCCAATCTGAGGGTTGATCTCCTAACCCGGAGATCATAAACTAAGCCAAAATCAAGAAAGACACTTAACCAACTGAGCCACACAGGCATCCCCTATATATACTCTTTAACTCATATATTTGAAGAACGTTGTTGTATTTCTTATGCAGCTTTCTCTTCTTGTTCATCATGTACTATCAAACTATGACAAATAGTCAAATTGAGTTTAGTGCTGAATAAATACATGAATAATGAATGAATAAAACAGATCAAATATTTGAATTTTATAAAACTACAATTGACATTGACACCATAAACAATATTTATTTGCTTTAACCAGGGAACTCTTTTTTACTTTATTTTCTCTGCACCTTATTGATGATATAACATTATGTCAAAATTATTTTCTGATTGTTGCACAAATTAAATTTAATAATAGTATTTCAAAGTATTTCCCTGTCCCCATAACTCTATATGGTGTATGTACAACGTGACTATATTATACATATCCTATATACGTAATTGCATGTATGTATGCATAAATATGTATAAAAAGGCAATGTATTTTATACAGAATACATACATATTTATATCTACTTTGCTTACACACACACACACACACACACTTTTTAAACAAAATTAGAAAAGTGTAAGTTGGCATCATGCTTTTATGTTCTTTCTAATCATTCTTAAATGTTGATTATATTTAAAGATCACTTAATTATATTTAATTATAGAATTATAGAACAATTTATTTGGACATGCGGACTTTTTCTATTTTTTCCTATGTTACATTATCTTATAACTGCTGAAATGTGTTTGATTACTAAATGGCCCTTTGATTCAAGGTTTATCTTTGTGGATTTACATATCATTAAAATATGCCACGAATAGACTTAAGTAAGAGGTATTTCTTTTTTTTTTATCTTTACCTCAGACTTTTGGTAAACAGTGTCAAAAAATTAATGCAAATCATTTAGCTTATTCAATTATTCCTTTTCCATGTTTAAACACTACTCTGATAAATTAGTAGGAAGAAACTTTTTGCTTTGGCATATTTCTAGAAAGTCAAATTAATCATATTTAGATTTAAATTCATGTAGCTGAAATTATAAGCCATTTGATTTTTTAGTAATAAAATATTTGTTGTTGAACCATGTTAAAATACTGTATAAAGAGAAAAAACATTCTCTAAATATGCTGATAAATTAACAGATATATATATATATAATTTTTAACTGCTATCCCTGATATTCCACAATATAGAAGAGTGATTAATCTCATAATAATGTGAGAAACTCTAAATAACATTTTTACAGATAGTTCTTGCCAATATTAGCTGTCCAACATCTAAGAAGCAAAATACATGACTGCTTAAAATAACATATATGTAATAATTTTAAAAGTATCATTCAAGGGGTGCCTGCATGGCTCAGTTGGCTGAACATCCAACTCTTGATTTCAGTTCAGGTCATGATCTCAGGATCCTAGGATGGACTCCTATCAGGCTCCACACTGATCGAGGAGTCTGCTTGTCTCCCTCTCCTTTTGCTAACTCTCTCTGTCTCTCTCTCAAATAAATAAATAAATAAGTCTTTAAAGAAATATATCATTCAAATAAAGTATTTTTTTAGTTTATTTTTATTTTTATTTTTTTATTTGATAGAGAGAAATCAGAAGTAGGCAGAGAGGCAGGCAGAGGGGGGGGGGGGGGAGCAGGCTCACTGAGAGCAGAGAGCCCAACACGGGGCTTGATCCTAGGACCCTAGGATCATGACCCGAGCCGAAGGCAGAGGCTTTAACCCACTGAGCCACCCAGGCACCCCTCAAATAAAGTATTTAAAAATAATTCCCAGGGACATGTTTTGACCAATTCTGAGATTATTTCCTTAATATACATATAAGAAAAAATTCTCTGTTAACATAGAAGTCACCTCATTAAAATGATATGGCTGGACTTCCCATTTTGTTTTTCACATGATTTAATACTGTTAAAGAAAATAACAAAACCAAAATAAAACATAAAGGAAAAGTTATTCATATATATTGTTCTTGCAGAAACTTACATGTCTTGATGGGCTGTCTTTTTAAATCATCTGCTCTTAGGCACCTGGGTGGCTTGGTCAGTTAAGCGTCTGCCTGTGGCTCAGGGCATGATCCCAGGGTCCTGGGATCCAGTCCTACATTGGGCTCCCTGCTCAGCGGGGAGTTTGTTTCTCCCCTCCCTTTTCCCCTCTCCCCTGCTTCTGTGTGCTGTCTCTCTCTAACACTCTCTCTCAAATAAATAAATAAAATATTTTTTGAAAAATAAATTCTCTGTTCTTCCTTCAGTCTTTGTTTCATAAATTGTATTTAGTTGGAGACAAAGATCTAGAATGTAGATACTTCTTATCATGGATTACTATTTTATTTTACATTTTTAATGGATATGTTTTTCTATTGATAATCATAACAAAAACATAAGTGTTTTTATTTTTCTACTGGAGGATAATCATCTTGTTGTTCACTAGCTTGGATAACTGAGTAGCCAAAACAGAATGTTCCTTTATCCTCCTCCTTCTCCTCTCTCCCCTTCACTTCACTGTTACCACCATCATCATTAGTATTTTCATAATAATGGAACAATTTCTTAACTAATATTACAGTTCAGAAATGAATCCCCTACTAGGATTAAGGCTCACATACTATAATATTCAAATATTCAGGGGCGCCTGGATGGCTTAGTCCCACACTGGGCACCCTGCTTGGTGGGAAGCCTGCTTCTCCCTCTCCCCATCCACCTGCTGGTGTTCCCTCTCTCCAGTGTCTCTCTCTCATTAAATACATAAATAAAATCTTTAAAAAAAACCACAAATATACATATCTATAAATGCTGAGTAAGTAGAATTAAGAAAATATGTTTACTAGTTCCTCTATTCACCACTAATGTGTTTATGACAAAATCATAAACTCCATCTATATCATTTGTGAAATATTAATAAAATTAAGAAATAAAATTAAAATATAGTAAATATATAACATTCTGTATTTGAATTTGAGAACAAAAACTGACAATAATTTACTTTCATATTTAACAAAAAAAGAGAGTGATTAGGACATTTGTTCAAACAAACATAAAAATAGCTAATACTGGCATTCTGGGTCTCTGCTTTTACTCAATGAGTCTGCTGAAGACCATTTTCAATTCTAAAGGGCTGATATTTTAGTGTAACTGTTTATGCTCTGGATTCCACCCCTTCGTTGACTGAGTGACTGAATTCTGTGTCACTCAAGTGACCGCATTCCCACAGCTCAGGTGGTGCCAGAACACGGATGAACTGCATTTGTTCGGACTGAGAGTTCTAAAGCTTTCAACACTTTTTTTTTTTTTTAATCTCAAACTGAGTAACTGAGTCAAGATCCAGCCCCTTTTCTAAATTATTTGATTTAAATGAATGAAATTTACACCTTCACAGGTGTTTGGGGCTCAGGATTGAATGAAATAATTAAGATAGTTTGAAAAATTAGAGATTTTTATTAATTATCAAAACATCTGAAACCATCTTCCCAATTTACTTTTTCCAATTTAATGGGATGAGAAAAAGAAAATATGTTGTATTCTTCACTAGCCATTAGTGTAAGGTCTATAATGAGTAAGTGTTAAAGAAATACAAATCATGAAGAATGTTTTTACTTCCAACTAAGTTGAAATCTTAAAAGAAAGAAGCTTTAAAGAGAATTACCTCAAACCAGAATAGCAATTATCAATGCACTGTACAGGCAACTACTGTCACAAAGGGTGAGGGTTAGAGGTTTGAACAAGTGGATTATCCTACCACGAAATCACCTGATAGGCTTAGTATAATGTGATCCTCTCAAGAGTGATAATACAATTTCATGTTTATTAAACATACGTAATTAAGCATTACAGTAATTTTCCACTTTTTAATATTTCCGTTTGAAATGAACACTGATTAGACATTTCTAAGGATTTATATTTAGATTATAATACCTCATAATAAAATTAATATGACTTTTATGCAAGAATATTCTCATTTTTTATGGAGAAAATACAAATTTTCCCCAGTTATGAAGTCAATCTTTAGTTTTTGGCATTTAAGTAATCATAATGCCTAAAGTTTATTGAATTATTTACTACATGTTTCCTAAACGAGGCACATTTTCCATGTTTTCTTAGTAAAACCTTAGAACACCTCTTTGGATTGAGGACACTGAGTCTGAGATTATATAATTTATCCAAGGTCAAAAGTTTGGTAGTTTACTAAAGCAGGATTTGAATTCAGATTTGTATAACCTTAAGTCTTGTCCTTGAAATGATGTTATAAGTCTTTCACATACATTGACTTTCTATGAGAACTTATTTCATTACTGTAGGATATGTAATATACTTGAAATCATATAGATTTTTTAAAGGTGGAATGATACTTTAAAATTTTTATATCAAATCAGGAAATGTATCAAAAAGTTAAAATGAAATATTGCTATATTCCTTCCATCTTACATTACTAGGGATATTATGTCTAATGATATTAGACAGGATTATAAATTATGTTACAAAGATTAACTAAGGCTCACCAATCATTCATTGTTTTAGGGTACTCACTTGACTGTAGATAAGATCTTTTGGGTAATAAGACTTACTGTGTTATTATATAGATATATGAAGCTCCACATTACCACACAGAATAAAGCCGATGGCAGATGTTTCCAGTTATGCATGATGACATTAACATGACAAAATCCATATCAGCCTGCAACTCATCTAAAATTCAATTACCTCATTATTGATTAATTCCTTCAACTTTAAACTTACTTGAGATGAGCTTGACATATATGTCTACTTTGTCTATTTATTCCAGAATGTTCTACCTGTCAAAATGAAGGAATCTGATGATATTCTTTCAATGAGGAGAAATTGACATTAACACATTTGCCCTTGATAGAACAACACATCCATAGTAAACTCCTATACATCCTAATAAAGATGCATTACACATGTAACAATGATGAATGTAATTATTTTCCTAGACTAAAATGAAACATCTGTGAGGTTTGTTTGTAACACTATTGATGGTGGAATGGCAATACTCTTTTGACTCTTTAGTTTATTACTTGAAAGATAATACTGTACATACTTTTTATTATCACAAAATTATAAGATTTACCTATGTGAATATATTATATTGAGCATGCATTGATTGATGTATTTTAATATAGTTTTGGTTTGTTTTCATAAGTTAATGAATGGTCAAGTGCTAAATGACTGAAAAAGTCTGTTGGGTCAGTGTTTATTTACAAAACATCTTTCTTTTTTTTGAAGGATGGAGAAAGCTTCAAAAGTAATAAGAAATTTTTAACGTACTTCAAAAGACATATATCAATCAGATAGTTGAAGATGAGGAACCAGAATGTCTCAGCAAGGTGAATTACTCATTTAAAGTGTGACATTCAGAAAAGAAGATAAAACATGATCAATGGAAGATGTATGAGCCACTGTTCCTGGAGAAGAGATTTTTTACTTGGTATGAGTCAGCATGCCACACAGAGTTAGAAAGAGGAACAGTAAGTTAGGTCGATGGCTAAGGAAATAAGATAATATATTCAGTCAGCATTTACTGGATGCTCACTTTGCTCAGTACAGTTCTGATTCTTTTATTATTTCAGCTAATTGAATTTGTATACCACCCTCTGTGAAATAACCCCATTTCACAAGAAGAAAGTACAGACAACCACCATTATCCCATTACTACCACTGTTACCACTCACCCATCACCACAACCACCACAGCCACTACCACCACAAACACATCCACGACTACTCTGTTTAATGCTGTTACCACTGTGACACCCACTACCACTCTGGCTCACCATGGCTACCAGTCTAACCCAAGCCATCATCAACTCTTCATTTTGTTACAGCAACCTTAGGCTAACTGGTCCTCTGCTGTTACCAACACGCACCTACAAGTCTATTTATCTTTTGAAATATAAATCTGACCATGTAACTTTCTCATTTAAAAATCTAGTGTCTTCTCTATTAGTAGCAACCATATCCTTCACCATGCCCACAGCATTCTGTAGGATCTAGATTCTGCTCACATTTTTAAAAGTAAAACCTGTTATCTCCTGCTTCCTACATGAAGCTCACTTACTTCAAGAACTTTTCAAGTGATATTGTTTCTGTCTAGAATAATTTCTCCCCAATTTCACATGACTCATTTCCTTACTTTACCCAGGGTCCTGTTAAAGACTAACTTTTGACAAAAGAGTCCCCAAACAAAGATTAAATGATGCCATTGTTTTAGAACCTGCCATCCTCCTTCCCCTTAAGCCTCAACCTGCTTTAATTTTCTTCAAAGCACTTATAATACCAAGATATGGTTAACTGAGTTATGAGTTACTACTGTGCACCAAGCAGTATCTTAAGCTCTAGAGATATAGCAATGAACAAATAAGCTATATATCAAAATACAAAACTCTACCTTTATGAAACATATCCTAGTCTACAAAAGACAAATACACAGGAAAAAATGTAAAGTTTATGTTATATTGGAAAAAATATGATTTTTGTTTGGCCATTAGAATATAAGCTCCAGGAGACAAACCATGAGAGACTCTTAATCTCACAAAACAAACTGAGAGTTGCCAGGGGGAGGGGGGTTAGGGAAAGAGTGGTTGGGTTATGGACATTGGGAGGGTATGTGCTATGGTGAGTGCTGTGAAGTGTGTAAACCTGGCTATTCACAGACCTGTACCCCTGGGGCTAATAATAAATTATATGTTAATAAAAATAAAAAAATTAGGGGTGCCTGGGTAGCTCAGTGGTTTAAGCCCCTGCCTTCTGCTCAGGTCATGATCTCAAGGTCCTGGGATAGAGCCCCACATATGGCTCTCTGCTCAGCAAGGATCCTGCTTCCCTCTCTCTCTCTGCCTGCTTCCCCCTCTCTCTGCCTGCTTCTCTGCCTACTTGTGATCTCTCTCTCTCTCTCTCTCTGTCAAATAAGTAAATAAAATCTTAAAAAAAATTTAAAAAATTAAAAAAAAGAATATAAGCTCTATGAAGGCAATTAACATGCATGATTTGCAATGGAAATGTTGACTTTTCTTGGACTTACTGGGTCTCTGGGGCCAGGTCACAGAGTTGCTTGCATGGTGTACTTTTTGAGTTTATTTGATTGACTTTGTGTCTGATTTGCAGTCCATTGAAACATGACAAACATTTGAGTCATTCAGGAAATGAATCACAACAGCACATCCCTATGTGGTTTGTATCATTTCCAATATTGAAAGAAGTCCATCAAGGAATGTACTTTAAAATTTTATTTTATTTTATTTTACTAAGGTATTATTGACATACAAAAATGCTTTACATTTATGTAATGTGCACATCTGTTGAGCTTCAAGATAAGTATACAGCCATGAAAATGTCACCATACATACTGTCCTAAACTTAACCCATCACCTCTAGAAGTTTCATCCTTTTTTTATAACAACACTTAATGTAAGATCTACCTTCAACAAACATTTGAGTGTACAATACAGTAATAGAACTATATGCATTATGCTGTATATAGTAGATATCTAGTACTTAGTTATCTGACATAAGTGAAACTATGTACTCTTTGACCAACGCTTCCCTGATTCTTTATTGCCCTATCCTTTGGCAACCAGCATTCTACTCCTTGCTTCTGCAAGTTTGGCTATATTAGATTCCTGATACACATGATTATCACGAACTACTTATTCTTCTAGTCTGGCATAATTCACCTAGCATAATGTCTCCTAAGTTCATCCATATTGTAGTCAATGGCAAGAGCATTGTTCTTATTCTGTTAGAGATAAGACTATAAGAAGCAATTGGTTACCTTTCATGGGAAGACAATACCGTAAAACCTCAGTGCTTGGACAACAAGAAAGTTAACAGAGTAATGCATTTGTTATTTTCTGTCATACATAAACTTTTCCAGAATATAATGTGTCTGCTACATCTCACGTTCATTTTCTTACTAGCAGGATGCAATCATAGTAATAGGTCATCATGGTATTGCATCAAATGAGAGTGCCGAATCCTACCCACTAGACCACCAGGGAGTATTGCATCAAATGAAAACAAAACAGAACACAACAAAACTAGCACGGTGCTTTGGTATCTATATGTAAAAACCATTTACGTTCTTATAGACAAACTGGCCCAGTGTTTTAGAATCTCTATGTTTCTATGATTAGGTTTCAAAAAGTCTCAAAGTCCTTGCCATATGAAATCAAATAAGTTTTCATATTTTATTTGAATGTTGAACAAAACCAAATGTCTAGATCAATAGCTGTATATCTGTTGCCAAGTATATTTGCTCAAGTTAAACACACACAAACACATACCCACCAAACATATTTGGAGGTGCAACTAAATGTGTTTATGAAAATCCACTGAAATTATCTGTCTTTCTGTCTTTTGCAAAGACAAAAGAGGAATAATAGCAAATGGCATGTATTTTTCACATCTTTGATGGCACTTATCTTTATTTCCACAATTTTCTGAGAAAAGCGGAGGCATTTTGATTTGCTATTTTGATACAAAGAGAGAGAACCCAGGGCAGGAATTGGAAACAAAATATGGGGCTTCTGTCAGTTGCTGAGCACATAAGTCTAGCTCTACATTCAGGTACTGGGCAGATAACTACAAACAACGTTCATGGTTCAGGTCGATGCACCTTGAGTTGGACTCAACCAAAATTTAAATGCCTAGACAACTTCTATGCTGAATGACTGACAGTGGCATGTTTTGGTCCCCTTATATTGGTGTTAACTAAAGACGTTTTCTAATAATGAATGATTTTTCTAAATAGTTCCCTGACTCCTGGAGTAAATATTCTGACAATTTGGCATAGATTTCTTTGAGGGAGGCTGTGAGGAAGATTTATAGCATATATCTCTAATGTTCCACAGGGTTCTTCCTAAGAATAATAGCCTTATGTTCACTTAAGAAGCTTTAGGACAGTATAATAACTTAAATCTGAGATGTGGGTGAGAGACCATGATGATCCAAGTATTATTCCAAGTCCAAGTATTATGTCACCATACATGATGTCCCCTTCTCAATTACACACTCAGTGCACAGTAGGACCTTGGCAGAAACTTAGTTTTGGGGAATCTGTGATCCAGTTCTTCCTAATTACATTTTTTAATTCCTGCTTTTGTCATTTCTAGTTCATCTAGTGTCTGTTTACTCTGAAGCAGAGATTCCAGTCAACCACATGAACAAATCTTCACAGTTATTAGTAATGTGTGAGTTCGCACAAGGGGCAGCAAACTACAGCCTACAGGTCAAACCCAACATACTACCATTTTTTAAAATTGGAATACAGTTGTGTCTATTCATTTATGTATCAACTATACCTACCTGCTTGATGGAATGGCCAAGTTGAGCAGTCATGACAAAAATAATGTGGTCTGTAAAGTTAAAAATATTTGCTATCTGACCTTTTGCAGAAAGAGTTTGTTCACCATTTAACTAGTGCATTGAATTTGGAATCTCTGGTATGTAGATGTATATTAGTTCTCAGACTATGTTTTTAAGGACTAAAAATTATCAGAATCCATCTCTGCATACCTTCTTTACATTTTTGGTAATATCTTCTTACAAATTTTGAGAACACTCTGCTATGAAAACTTGACTCCAGCTTTCTCCAGCCTCATCCACTCCCAAACAGAGACCTGAGTATAAAATTGGAGGCAATGAAGGAAGGTCAGGGTGGGGGTTAAAAAATATCCACATGCCCAACAGGGTATCTGTCTAAGACAGATTATTATAAAACACTAAGCAAAAGATAAATAGACATGAATGAAAAGAAAAGTAACTATTGCTAGCAAAAGAAATTCAGTAGGGTTTGGAAAGTTGTAATCTAAATGATCTATTCCTCTCATATTGCTCCATTTCAATCCTTAAGGTCTCACACTTGAACAAGAATTCCTTGAGTTTCAAATAAGAGAGCTAGTGAAGATGATGACTCAAATGACATTACAATTCTGCAATCTTTGAATTTGATTCCTGGTGACTTTAGTTCTGCAGTGACTTTGAGATAAATTCTTTCAGCACAGCCCTAGAAAACTCTTATTTATCTAATCATTCCCTGGGTTGAGAAATCAAGAGTCATTATTTTTCTCTAAGACTACAGTAAGATTAGAAACAATCCGCCTATCCTATAGCCCTTATATTCCTCATGCCAACAGCATCTCACCTAGACACACTAAGTATAGGTAGATTATATCAGTAACCATGGTTGAAAATTTAAATGACTCTTCTGCTACTATCTAGCAAAGATTGCCATCTCATTTTTCAACATCAGCTGGATCCTTCCTGCCTGGTAATCCAATAAGACCAAATAACCAGACACGAGTTTTCATTTCCCTGAGGTTCTATTGCCTGTAACTACATTTGTCATCAATTTCTTTTTTTTTTCTTTTTTTTTTAAGTTTATTTCACAGAGATCACAAGTAGACAGAGAGGCAGGCAGAGAGAGAGGGGGAAGCAGGCTCCCTGCTAAGCAGAGAGCCTGATGTGGGGCTCGATCCCAGGACCCTGAGATCATGACCTGAGCCGAAGGCAGAGGCTTAACCCACTGAGCCACCCAGGTGCCCCTGTCATCAATTTCTAATACAGTGAGGATTCTTTTTTGTTAACTCACTATTTTTTCAAATATTTTTATTTATTTATTTATTTGACAGATCACAAGTAGGCAGAGAGGCAGGCAGGGGGCGGGGGGAGCAGGCTCCCTGCTGAGCAGAGAGCCAAATGTGGGGCTCCATCCCAAGACCCTGAGACCATGACCTGAGCCGAAGGCAGAGGCTTAACCCATCCTCACCCCTATAGTGAGGATTCTTAGAAGAAAAAGAAAAAGGAAAAAGGAAAAAGAAAGAAACTAGCCAATTGAAGTATTTAAGTATAAATGAAATTTACTTAAAGTTACTTGGATCTTTGGGTGGGTCGTGAACTTAAGCATAGAGATTACTATATGGTCATATATGACAAACTGGGAACATTACATCAAAGACCACAACTGGCAGGGCTAGATAGAGTCACCACATCTGACACTGTTGTTGTGGGCACTGAATGGCAGAAACTTCTTCTTTTTTTTTTTTTTTTTTTAATTTTGGCCCTGAAATCCAGGTGATTTGGTCATTATTTTCCAGGCTTGCAAAATGTATGGTGTTTGCTGCCTTTGTTGCTCTTTTCTGAATGAGAATATGATATTTAAAATTGAGATGGAAATATTGAGAATTATTTTGGCTGTAAGATAGACTAGGAAAGCATTTTTCTATTTACTTATACCTTGGTGAGACACAAGTAATGGTATGAAAATTTACTTAAACATCAATAAGGGGTATTCAAAACTCATTATGTGATGGAAAACATGACAAATTTCCACCACACCTATTGGAAAAGGATGAAGCAATGAAACATAATTTTGACATCTTTATAATTGTTTTAGTGTATGCACTCTAGAAACAATAATGTGTTTGCTCCCCTTGAGTGAACCATAAAAACTGCACATCTGTTCCTTAAAGAACTTGACATGATCTGGCTCAGTAATTTTTATGTAGTGATTGTTGTTCTTCTTTAAAACATCAGTGAACATATTGTAATGCAAAAGGTACTGAATGTCTATGTCTATATTATGGAGTCACTTAATTTGATTTCACATTGATTATGAATAGGGGCTATATTTCTAATTTCAGTAACAGGTAGTATTTATATCTATATGGCTTTAGTACTAATTAAAACGCTTTTGTGTAAATCTAAAGTAAAGCTGCTTAATTCACAATGAATTCTTTAATATTATCTCATTCTCTCTCATTTTATTGAGAATTATAAATATATATGCATATATACAGATATAAAGATATATCTATATATACATATACAGGTCTGTGTGTGTGTGTGTATATATATATATATGTATATATATATATATATATATATATTCTTCTATACATTCTTCTCATGGCCTGATAAATTATGTGCTAATAATACAAATGCTTAACATTTGATTTCAGGTTTTAATCAGTTGTAATGAAGAACATAATTACTAAACAAAAGAACTGGAGATGAGGCTAGTCAAGTCAGAAGGAACATATTTTCTTCTGAAGAAACATTCTTTTTGTAATGGGCTTCTTGGAAAATAGGACTTAAAGAATTCAGCCATCTTTGACTACTTCTTGGATCACTATTTCCCTTATTAATTTGATGTGCACTTCAGAATCTCATGGATTCTAGGAGTACTTAATTAACTCATCAGAATATAGTGATATTTTGTTAGCAAAGTAAAGTGATTCATTTTAGAAAACAAAACTAAAGTCTTCAATCTTAATTTTAGATGTGTATTTTTCATTAAGCATGCTATGGGCCTCAGCATAGAAATTTAGCCTGATCTATGAATGGAACAGGACAAAGATATATTGCTTTTGTTTCTTAAATAAATATTTCTCTGTAAAGTATATTTCCTTATCTCATGCCTTTATTTTTTGCCTGACAAAGAAATTACAATTGTCCAAATAATGTGGATAGTACTAATTATAGGGGAAGTGTGACTGGTTACACTTGAAACAATGTTAAAACTTTTTATCATTACAATACATTTTATCAAATCAAAATATTTAAAAATGGAAGAATATATATATATGCATATATATATTCTCTATGCACAGAAAATCACACAAATTGTGTGTATATATATATGTGGGTCATATGCATATATATATATATGTATATATATGCAAAACAACATATATATATATATATATATATATATATATATATATATATATGTGTGTGTGTGTGCGTTGTCCTGGCCCATTGGTAATCAGTGTTGTGGCTGGATTAGCCCTTGAGGTTCTTACTATGAATGCAAGATGTCCTTCAGCAATAACCATCCAGAAACTTCAAATCCATAGGTCTATTGCTTAACAAACTGTGGAGCACACAAGGCAGGAGTGTTAGAAGGTGAGAGTGATGGCCTGGGGTTCTGCTTTTATCAGGGTCCAGGGTGGGGTCTAGGATTTCTTAGGCTCACTCATTATTGGTGAATTTTAAATGAGAATAGGGATTTTTTTTTAAGATTGTACCTAGTTATTTTTGCACTCGCAAGCTTGAGAAGGGGAGGGATAGAGGGAGAAGCAGAGTCTGCACTGAGCAAGGAGCCACATGTGGGGCTTGATCCCAGGACCCTGGGATCATGACCTGAGCCAAAGGTAGATGCGCTTAACTGACTGAGCCACCACACAGGCGCCCTAAAATGAGAACAGAAATTTAAAACACAGGAACAGAAAGAGCAAGTAGCCCAAAGAATCATTTATGGAAATTCTAAAGCAAGGGAGCCTGGAAGATATTGGGCTGCTTGGCTCTTTATCTGGTTATGTGGCTGGCAGTGTGTTTATTCTAGATAGCCATCTTAGAAATGGAGGCCCCAGCAATCAAAGACAAAGTCAGGCACTTGCACTGAAAAAAGGAAAACCAACAGTCAAAGGCTTACACTACAATATACATCAAAATAGAGATCAAATTGGATGGAAGAGTCTTAATCATGAGTGCAGACAGTAAAGAGGGTCACCTTCACCTTGGATGTCCCATACCCCTGCATCTGGGTCCTTGCATCAAGATCTCTTTTGTACTGAGCCATAAGATATGACCGAGTTTTGACAGTTCTTAACAAAAACATAAGTGTTGATTTCCCACAGTTCAACTTGGTAAATGTAAAACCATGATTATTCCATAGGAATATAATAGTCTTGATATTGAATCAGAAGTTCTCTTTTCCTACTCAAACTTTAGCAATTATCACAAAAGCCAAGAGTAATAAGTAAACATGTTTTATGGAATAGAATATTACATCAAGAATTTATGTTTTTAAAAGACACTCCACCGGTTAACTGTATTATCTACTTACCCACTTTTACAAGGAAAGAAACATTTCTGTCATTCATCAGATCATTGCAACCCCCATTTGCTGTGAGTAAATAGAATTTACTAAGGATGTAACTTTGCTGGAATAAATAACATATCTGGTCGTACAATTTTAAGAAAAGTGTGTGAGCAAAGGGAATGGAAAGGAAACAAAGGACATGTAAAATTGAGATCACTCTAACTTTGATAGCACTTCCTTTTCTAGCATGAAACATGACAAAAAAATTAAAGGTAAATTCCAACAGTTTATACTTGATTCAGTCTGGGTACTATTCTTTATATAAATATATTTTAAGTATTGTACTTTCTTTCCAATAGTTTACTCCTTTAAAATAATCGGCTTAACTATGTCAAAATAATATATTTTCTAATGTTTCACTATGTGCTTCTCTTTTTCCCAAAGGGGGGGAAGAGAAAGAGGCAGGGAGAGAGAGAGAAAAAGAGAGAGGAGGAATAGGGCAGGAGGAGAGAGAGACAGAGAGAGGGAGAGAGGGAGGGAGGATGGAGAGCAGAAAGGAGAGAGATAGAGAGAGAACAAGAGAGGGAGGGAGGGAGAGAGGGATTATACATCAAGATGCTGGTTATAAATATAGAAATCTTGTTACAGAGAAGCTCTCATGACCAATAATGCTCTGGATTCTTTAACCTTTTATCTCTCTCATCTGTTACCAACTGAAAGACCTTCTTCTGTCTCTATCTTCAGTCTTTTTTTCATCCTGCCAGGCTCTTGCTTGCATATGACTTCTGATACTCAATACTTAGTATCAGTTTTGTATTTTGTCACTCTGCTTTCCTGTCAGGTGAGCTAATCATCATTGATTATAGAGTATCCCACTGGGAAATGTGCTTCTCCTCACACAGGTCCTTCCTTCTGGATGCTAGCCAATGTGAACATTTCTTTTGTCTTGTGTCATGCCAGTTTCTGTTACCTTTATTAGAGATGGCCACCTGATAAGTGTGGTAATTCGTGGGCAAGAAATTTACCAGAATCCGGCCATCGTCATGACCACAATTTGTGTGATTCTCTGTGCGTAGAGAAAGATGACGCTGATAGAAGCTACAATAATTTTCATAATTATCATCATAATTTGGCTTTGAAGTAACAATGGAAGTGCTGCAACACCAGTCTGAGCATACCTCACATTTTGGACGTTTTGCAGTGTGTAAAGTTTATTGTACTATTTTGTAATTCCGGCAAGGTGGTATATGTCCAAGTGCCTGATATCCTATCCAACAAAGAAATTATTTCAAAATACAGGAGGTTTGGAGGAACGCCTGGGTGGCTCAGTCAGTTAAGCACCTGCCTCTGGCTCAGGTCATAAATCCGAGGTCCTGGGATAGAGTCCGGAACTGGGCTCCTGGCTCAGCAGGGAGCCTGCTTCTCACTCTGCCTGCAGCTCCCCCTGCTTGTGCGTTCTTTCTCCCTGACAAATGAATAAATACAACTTAAAAAAAAAAAAAAAAGTTGGGGGGGGGGGCGTTTCACGCTTTTCCATTTTCCTGTGGCTTGTTGTATTCCGTAGGGGGAAATCAGCTGTTTACAAATGAATTGCAGTAATTCCAAATTATCAGGTTATTATATGCCTTAGAGAAATAATCACATAGGAAAAATGGGAAACACAGAAAGCTCAGAAGATATGCATTAAAGCATGGATTAATATAATACAAAAAAGAGTAAAGCCATTTTTATCAAATAGGCAGAACTTGTTGCAGTGCGATCAGAATTTTTTTTTTTTTTCCAAATACTATATATCGGGATGGCCAGGAAGATCCTGCGTTGTTTGGTTACTTTAAGCTTCTTAAAAAAATGATACAGTTTAATTCAGCACCCTCACATCCAATTTCAAGTTTTTTTTAGGCCCTTAGTCTCTGTTGACCCTTTGGATTGGAGATCTGTATTTGGTTTTATCTGGCACTTTTCTACCTGCCCCTTTCATTTCATCAACCTTGCTCTATAGTAAGAGCTTCCAGGGCAACAGATTAGAGATTGAGTAATTTAAGAAATGACTGGTGGCATCATGGTCTGCCATCAGAACCACTCTCCGATGGTAGGTGTGGAATGCCGCCTCTTTCTCTGTTGCAGTCACAGATATAATTGATTCGCAGATGCTACTGTTGTGTCTGTTTCTATCCTCCAAATAGTGCATGCACAGCTGTTTTGCTTCCAGTTTTTCTTCACCAAAGCAGATATCTGCCGGCCAAATCTTTTCCAAATGCCTTTCCATTTACAAATCCCAGTGGAGTCCATGCAAGGCTCAAAAGTAGCACCAGGAGTCCTTGCCAACCCAAAGGATAGAAGGGGAAGTTAACTGATCCCTGCCCTTTCTCTTTGCCCTGAAATCACTAGCATTTCTAACTAGCCTCTCCCCTTAAGACCTTTTTTTTTTTTAAAGATTTTATTTATTTATTTGACAGAGAGAGATCACAAGTAGGCAGAGAGGCAGGCAGAGAGAGAGGAGGAAGCAGGCTCCCTGCTGAGCAGACAGCCCGATGCGGGACTTGATCCCAGGACCCTGAGATCATGACCTGAGCCAAAGGCAGCGGCTTAACCCACTGAGCCACCCAGGCGCCCCTTAAGACCTTTTTGATTTAAGAAGAAAAACAGGCACAATGCTCTTAGGCTTCTCTAATTTCCCTCCCAAAGAAACACAGGTGAGGTTAGTCTCTGCTTCTGAGACTCATCCCTGTTTTCACAGTAGGATTTCCCTTGACCTCCCTTTACCTGAAGTTGAACATTCCCTTGCCTCCACGGGAGGAAAAGGGTGATAGTACTCCTCTCTTTGCTGAGAGGAATCTCTTCCAAGAATCTACCCAGTTTAGTTGTAGAGTCTTCCTCTACACAGACCATTCCGGGGATAGTTGTTACTCTGATTTTGCTGTTTGGGTAAGTCTTGCTCAGATTGCCTAACTTTTTGAAAGGTAAAGCACTTACTACACATTTCTACAGGTTTGCTAAAACTTAAAAATACAAAAAGTCCTCTTCTGGGGCACCTGGGTGGCTCAGTCATTAAGCCTCTCCCTTCAGCTCAGGTCAGAATCACAGGGTCCTGGAACTGAATTCTGCATTGGGCTCCCTGCTCAGCAGGAAGCCTGCTTCTCTCTCTCCTACTCCCCCTGCTTGTGTTCCTCTCTTGCTGTCTCTCTCTCTCTCTCTCTGTCAAATAAATAAAAAAATAAATCTTTTTAAAAAATCATAAAAATATTTGCATACCAGTATCAATTTTATTTATGTTTGAAAGACAAGAACAACCAGCTCAGTTTAGAATTCCTCTGTATGGAGCTTTATAATGCTGCTTTAAAGTTGATTTAACACTTTTCTTTTTCTATAAGAGCATCAATATGGGAGTTTAAAATTTAGCTTTAACTAAAAACAAATGAATGACTCCTAAACATTCTTTGAGGTAAGGTTCTACAAAAGGCTCAGAAAATTTTGTTTCATATCCTTAATAAGAATCCGTTAGGTACTTAAGATAAAAAGCTATTTTTATATCTATGAATCAATCTATTTCTGACAAATATATTTAACACGAATCTGGTGTTCACTCAGTTAAAGTGAAATATTTTCTTCATATAATGTGTTCGCTATTATTGGAATTTTTAAACTTTTGGATTGTAATTTGGCTACCTTGTAGTAGAAGTCATTCGTGCATCCTTGTGTATGATAAATGTGTACTCATAATGCCACATTACTACAATATCAAGTTATCAATAGCCCCATGTAAGGATAAAAAATTCCTCTATTCTGAATATTAACATAACAATCACGATTTCCTAGGAAAATGCTAATAAGAAGAAGTAAACATTTGTTTATGTACATATTCTAATTAGCCCAAATTCATCTACTTAATTTAAATGATGCTATAGAGAATAATTTGTTTTAAAAACAGGTTGCCTCATATATGAGATTTTTTTAAAAGATTTTATTTATTGATTTGACAGAGATCACAAGTAGTCAGAGAGGCAGGCAGAGAGAGAGGAGGAAGCAGGCTCCCCGCAGAGCAGAGAGCCCCATGCGGGGCTTGATCCCAGGACCCTGGGATCACGACCTGAGCCGAAGGCAGAAGCTTTAACCCACTGAGCCACCCAGGCCCCCATCATATATGAGATTTTAACTGTAATCTTTCCATTTTGATGAGATCTGATGGATTGAAAATATAAGTTTTAAGAAGTCAAAAGGAAATTGAACAACAATTTGGAGTCTTATAAAATACCGACTACTTAGTCCAGGGCAAATTGTTGTGGAAAACTTATTTATATTAATCATTTGAAACATTATATGTGTTTGAAACTACAAGGAAAAAGGATACCCGAGTTAACTTTTTTGACTATAATGTACTTTTAAATGTTGGTTTCATGATTCTAACACAAAGCACTAAATATGTTGATATAGTTTATGGAATATGAAGAAATTTTCTTATTCATCCTAATCTACCTTCCGTAATCCAGTCATTTTGATACCTATTTCCTTTAATCTGAGTTGATACACTACTGAATGATATCACTACTCACTATCACTGAACCATTAATTTACACAACAATTTGGTTTGTTTAATAATTATGGTTTAAGGGACGCCTGGGTGGCTCAGTTGGTTAAGCAGCTGCCTTCGGCTCAGGTCATGATCCCGGCGTCCTGGGATCGAGTCCCACATTGGGCTCCTTGCTGGGCGGGGAGCCTGCTTCTCCCTATGCCTCTGCCTGCCACTTTGTCTGCCTGTGCTCGCTCCAGCTCTCTCTCTCTCTGACAAATAAATAAATAAAATCTTAAAAAAATAATAATAATTATGGTTTAAACAAGTAGAATGAATGAGAAGTATGTTTATTGAGAGATTCAGGCTACTCATTCCATAGAATAGCCTATTAAATTGAAGGAAATGAAAGTGTATTGAATCCATTTTCTTTCAATACATTATTCTTTTTTTTTAAGATTTTATTTATTTATTTGACAGAGAGATCACAAATAGGCAGAGAGGCAGGCAGAGAGAGAGAGGGGGAAGCAGGCTCCCCGCCCAGCAGAGAGCCCCATGCGGGGCTCGATCCCAGGACCCTGAGATCATGACCTGAGCCGAAGGCAGAGGCTCAACCCACTGAGCCACCCAGGCGCCCCCAATACATTATTCTAAAAGATCTGATTCTTTAATATCTTTAATACTAAGAAACTATTAATTTTCTTCTCTGTTTTCCAGACTTTCAATTAGAAAAGCAAAATTAGAGGGCTGTCTGTGTGGTTCAATGGGTTAAGCCTCTGCCTTCAGTTCAGGTCATGATCCCAGGGTCCTGGGATGGAGCCCCGCATCAGGCTCCATGATCAATGGGAAGCCTGCTTCTCCATCTCCCTCTGTCACCCCTGCTGTTTGTGTTCTCTCTCTCTCTCTCTCTGTCAAATAAATAAATAAATAAAATCTTAAAAAGAAAAGCAAAACTGTTAACATACTAAAGCACAGTTTTTCATTGTATATCTTATTAAACTATAATCAAATCAACAAGAAACTTGTATATTTTTTAAGACTTTACTTATTTATTTGACAGAGAGAGAGGTCACAAGTGGGCAGAGAGGCAGGCAAATAGAGAGAGAGAGAGAGAAGCAGGCTCTCTCTGCTGAGCGGAGAGCCAGATGTGGGGCTCGATCCCAGGACCCTGAGATCATGACCTGAGCTGAAAGCAGAGGCTTCAACCCACTGAGCCACCCAGGTGCCCCAGAAACTTGTATTTTTTATAAAATACTATATAAATCTGTTATGATGTTTTCAATTCTGGTTATACTAGATAGCTTTTGTGTTTACTCTGCATTTTGGCTTTAAAGAAGATAAGTATCTGATAAAAAAAGATGTATATTAGGAGCACTTGCTTTTCCCCTAAATATATCTATATATCATCTATATACAAACACTATAATTTAGGAATATAAATATGCAGGTATGTGTACATATACATTACATATTATATACCTATCCATTATAAATTTTATAATAGATGTATCTCAAATATTTGTAATAAATAGTGAAATTTTGTTGTTTTCTGTTTACAACTATTTACTTTTCCATGAACATTTTTATGTTATTAGATGATTGATAAAAGCTTATTGGACAACCATGTCCAGTAAGAAATTCAATATGTTTAGATGTGAGAAGGTAAGTTAGTTCCTGCCTAGGATGAATTGATGGGAAAATCATGTCATGAAACAGTAGCAATCAGCAGTTTCCTTCCAGAGAGGAGATTAAATTATGTTTTATAAAACATACTTTATTTCCACTTTACTGAGCCTTTCTTTTGAATTTGGCTCATTTTCCTTTATATTTCTCATATTATTTCACCTGTTCAACATTTGTATTAACTGGTAACTGTAGAAGTATGATTGGGCAAAACATATTGAAAGAGAGATTTTCAGATATATAATTAAAATAAAGCTGATATTTTCTTCCTTCTTCAGCTTTAAAAAATAATTACTTGTATTTGAATTTTAATTAAGAATATTAAGTCCATGCTTTTTTGAATTTTACTTTATATAGTAATATATCTGACAAGTAAAGTATACCAAAATTTATGTCAAGAAATAGCTTAGTTCATTTTATTCAGGAAACCCACAGAATTTCAAATTAAATATAACTAATCAAATCTTAATATAACTTTATCTTAATTTAATATCTTTAATCAAAATCCAATTGAAACTATACTTTGGAAGAATTTTTGTCATGAGTTCCTTTATATAAATATTTGAGACAGCACATCAATATTCCTAAAATAACTTACATCTTTAGGTTGGTAAACATAGATTGGATATAAAATTGAAATATGAACTTTCATTACAAAATAAAATTATAAAGCTATTTACTTAGAATTATTGACTAGCAATACATTAAGAATGCATTAGAGAGCATTTAGGAGAGTCATTTTTTAAGTAATTGGATTTCAATTCATGAATGCCTATTATTTATGAATTTCAAAATATTACACATCATAAATAAACATGTCATTTAAAATAATAAATTATTCATACAGATTAAATGGTAACATTGGCAAAGTACTACACCACACTCCTAATAAAGTGAGGTAAATTAGTGAAACTAGACTCTTTGCTGTCCAGAAGTAGCCTCTCATGGCATATACATATTTAAATACATTTCTATGGGATTCACTTTCTTTTATTATTGTTTTCTTTTTCTCATTAACATTTTATCCATTATAATTCATGTCTATCCTTTGTTCTCTTGTTTAAGCATATGATATCTCTGGATATTAAAAAAATTAGATGCTTGTAATATTATTTAAAATATTATTTCACTCTTTTCATCAGACTAATTAGTCACTAAAATTTGTCAAACCATTCTTACCAATTTTCCTACATACAGCAATTATTTATTGATATTTGTTAACATGAAGCCTGAAATACTTAAAGCAGAATGTAATTGTATTATTGCAATAACTATGTAACTAGGTATTTGTGTTAAGTGCCTGCATATTAAAGTAAGTGTACATACAAATTGTTAAAGAGAAAATATTTGGGATGTCTGAGTGGCTCAGTTAGTTAAGCATCTGCCTTTGGCTCAGATCATGATCCCAGGGTCCTGGGATCAAGCCCAGCATTGGGCTCCCTGCTCAGGAGGAGCCTGCTTCACTCTCTCCCTCTACCAGCTGTGTGCTCTCTCTCTCTCTCTCAATCTCTGTCAAATAAATAAATAAATAAATAACATCTTTAAAAAAGAGAGAAAATGTTCAAGGACCTTAACATAGTATTCCAAGTATCTCGAATATGCCATGTAAACTTCTGTTTTGTGATTCTTTCTCATAAATGCAGTATATTCTGAGAGTTTCCTTACAGCACACTGAGTCTCACTTTCACAACTTTGCTTATGATTTTCCTCTTTGATTAAACCTAGAATCTTTATCCCTGTATATATAAATAGCATCCATCCATCTACATCCTCTACTTACACTTTCATTATAACAAATATTGTTATCCCAGAGGATGGAGGATTCCTGACTACAGCTCTCTTTCTGCAGCTCATTAGACTGGGGATGTGTCTAACATACCAGAAACAATTTATTTCTTTCTTTTTTTTTTTTTAATTATTTATTTATTTGACAGACAGAGATCACAAGTAGGCAGAGAGGCAGGCAGAGAAAGAGAAGGGGAAGCAAGCTCCCCACTGAGCAGAGAGCCTGATGCAGGGCTAAATCCCAGGACCCTGGGATCACGACCTGAGCTGAAGGCAGAGGCTTTAACCTACTGAGCCACCTAGGTGCCCCAACAATTTATTTCTTCTATCCACTTTTCAGATGTGATCACTTCCTATCTTTATTAACATCTCGATCCATTAATTTTTCTTCTTAACTCTTGTATACTCAGTGTTTCTCTTTCTTTTTTAATACTATGTATCTTAAATCATTAATATGGTAAAACCAGTGACTTAAAATAACAGTAGTAATAAGAACATTACATAAACTGAAAAAAAAAAAAAACGTAAAACATGAAAACTTTTTCGTTGTATACCATAAAATGTCTGTATATCTTTTCATTGCCTGTATCTTTCTAGGCATATGTAGCTACATTCTCTAAAAAAATAAAATAAAATATGCTATCTATCTGCCCTTATTTCCTTACCCATCATATGTATATAACCCATTGCAGCCTGGTTCACTACTTCCAAACTAAATCTAAACTAATTGTCAAGTTAAAAATGACAATAACAACAAAGGAGAGTTTTCAAATATTTTTCTCATTGGAACTTTGACCACCATTTGACATTGCTTTAAATTCCATTGTTGAGACCCTTCCTTTCCATTGTATTAATGACACACTACCTTCTCCCATTTTCTTTTCTTTTTTTTTTCTTATGACTTGCTTTCTCTTCTTAAGAGTCCTATTCTTCTTGCTCCTATATAGACTCCATAATCTTGCAAAGAATCCCATTAACACCCCAATCATTTAATCGATTTACTCTAAATGTTTTTGGTGAGTGGTCTTTTCTAGATGTCAGTTTTCAATGGCCACTTACGTGGATCGCATTCTAAATTATACTTGCCTGTTTGATTACCTTCTTAATTATTAATTCTAGTCATATTTCCCTATTAATAATTTTTCCAACCACTTTCAACTCTTTTGTAAAAAGTCTGAATCCACTAACATTCCTTCCAAACCTGTCCCCCTTAGGTATTCTTAATATGACCACCAGAAAGGTAGTCCTTAAAAATAGAAAACTATTACCTATCTTAAGCTATAAGTATCTTCTATGTCTCTCACATATGAGGGGTCACAATTTCCTCTAGAAAATTTCCAGGTTTCCCATCACATTTCCTCTACCTAAATTTATGAAGTCTATTTCCCATCTTTTGCAATACCCTCTTAATTCCTTCCACTTACTTAGTCTTAACTATTTTCTAAAGTAAATATACAAATCCTTCATATTCAGTGTTCCATAATTATTTCCAATGACTTTGCAATAAATCTGTTTTTTCTTTACATAACATTCAAACCCTTTCCTGATCTGAATCATTTCTATCTTCCCACTCGATTTCTGATGCCTTCCATACTCACTCTTCATAATTGTTATAGAAATATTTGTAGGGTACTTCAGTGAATTTGCACATTCTTGAAATGTCCTTTTTTTCCCTTCTTAGCCTAACAAATACAATCACCTTCAAAGTCAGTCCAAAAGGCAACCTCACGGAGAAGTTTTCACTTGCCTTTTAAGCAAAGGAGTCCTTTCTCTATATTCCCAAGGCATCATATTTGTCTCTATTAGAGCAATTTCAAATTACATTTATCAAGCAGTGATTCTCATGTAGAAATTAAGCCTTAGTCCAAACAGCAAATAACTCTTTGGGAACAGTTTTCAAATTTGAGCCTCTGAGCAAAACACACACATACATACACACACTCGCACAAATACAATTTACCATTAAGCTGTCCTGATGCTCACTTTACTGAAATGCTCTATCTGGTTTACTTGTCTGGACTCTAATTATCTGAAGTGATAGAGTGGGATTATAATTATCTTTTTCTATGAGCACCTAGCAGTTACTGAAATATAAAGTTTTATCATTGGTTGAAAAATGGATGAATGCCTACATTTCTGGTATTCACACAAGTATTATTTTGAATGACTGAAATTCGGATGTCATGTGAATGAATAAATACATTAATACATAAATGAGTAAGGGGAAAATCAATGAAAGAATTTATTTTGATTTCTGTTTATCTGATATCTTGCAGTGTTTATTGTCTGTCATTTAGTACTGACTAATCAATGTATGTTTATTTAAGTATTGCACATGGGTAAATCTATCTATCTAATTACATTATATTCTTAATGAAGACTCAAATACTGCCTTATACGATATTTCCACAGTACTTGCAAAAATACTATGCACATAAACACTTCTTGAAAAGTTACTATAAAACCAAATATCTCGGGGTGCCTGGGTGGCTCAGTGGGCTAAAGACTCTGCCTTTGGCTCAGGTCATGGTGTCAGGGTCCTGGGATCGAGTCCCGCATCGGGCTCTCTCTCGGTGGGGAGCCTGCTTCCCCATCTCTCTCTGCCTACCTCTCTGCCTACTTGTGATTTCTGTCTGTCAAATAAATAAAATCTTTAAAAATAAATATCTCATAGATTAATTTTACTTATTTTATGAACTTTTATAAGTAACTTTGTTATACATTAGTCTGAAAAAAAATGTAGCATTTTATACTTCCCTGGCTGGGGGAAATTACCATCACAGCAAAACATAACAAATAAGAACCAGAAGAGAGACAAAGTATAATTATTTCTTACTATAAAGTTGACCATCTGTTTCCACTTGCTGAGTTCTATACTTTTACTTTATTTTCTTCAGCAGGGTGGAAAACCCCAGTATCATTTATTAAATCAGTCAAATAATCTTAATTATGTCCTCAATGTATTTGATGCATCATACATGGATGATACTTTAAATAGCACAAGAAAGTTAATCAGATGTCTCAGATTTATAAATGGGGAAATTAGGAAGATAATGAACTGATAAATCTGTAATAGACCTCTTATAAAGACCAAGACGTTTTGATTCTCTTCATTAAGACTTGTATCTCCTTTAAAAAAAGAGCTATTTCTTAAAGTGAAATCCTCTGGAATTTGATGTGACCTATTTCCCAAATCAGAATTTCAAATGACAATTAAATGGTTATAAAGTAAAGATTATAGAAAAAGACAAGGTAATTTTTCCTTCTTATATACTTTGCAAAAAGTAAACAAAACATGTTATTACCATTTGTTTATTTTCCAAGGTAGCATGCACCAAAATCATTAAAAGTTTCAAGAAACACTACATTTGCTAAAACCATAGCGTAAATGTATAAAATAAAGTAACTTTTTTATATTGAAATAAATTTTAAAATTCCAGACTTATTCCACATGCCATACTAAGGTAATTTCAATTATTCACTTTTAATTCTGTTAAAATCAGCACATGTTCAGTATTGTTGTATTGATATATTGACATTACATAGCAAAAAGCATTAAAAGCATAATGTTTTATTTAGGTTTTTTTTTTAAATTTGATTAACAAGGTATATGTAAAAGATGATTTAGAATAAACAAAATTATAAGTAGCCAAAAATTAATTTTTAAAATAATCAAACTTGTGTTCTAGAATTTCAGAAAATATGTCTCAAAATTATTCACTAGTATTGGTTGAAAAGTATTCTTATGAGTATTGTTTAAGGGAAAAGGAGAGATTTCAATATGGATGAATTGGAGAAATGAATGAAATTTAGTGAAAAAAAGAAAAAAGTAAAGACATTATAAAAACAATAATGGGGTTACACAGATAGACTACAAATTAAATCAATATTTGCAAAGAAACATAGCCAGGAAAATTTTACAATTATCCATGAATATTAGAAAACTGTAAATCTGGCACAACAAAGTAAAAATTTTTAATGCTTTAGGTCAGTGGAAAATTGATGAAAACAACAAAAATTTTTTTTTACTTTGTTCAGACCAAAAAACATGAAGGATAATAGATCGAATTGCTGCTTAGAAAAAATGTTGAAATACTAACTGATTTAATAATTATAGATACTCCTACTATTTAATTATATGTTCTACAAAAAGGGGACAAGGAAGGTAACCTTGTTTGAGTAAATTTTTGAGTAATTTCTCTGGAGAAAACAAAGTATCTCTTTATTTTAAAATTGTCTGATTTTGGTTAATTTCAGCGGTATACACAAATTGCTTCATTATTACCCCTCTTCTCCTTTGTACTATCATACCATACAAATTACATATTTACATAGAAGTCCATCAAGACAATATTATAATATTTTGTTATACTGTTATTTTTTTAAATTAAATAGGGGATGAGTTGCATTACACTTATTCTGTATTTCATCTTGTATATGTAATTAAACTTACTGGTATAATTTTTATTTATATGGATATAAGTTACTGCCTGATATCCTTTCATCCTGAAAACCTCATTAATATTTCTTGTAGGTCTGCTTGTATAGTGACAAATATTCTATCTCTGTTCTTTTGGCCTGAATTTTTCCTTCATTGTTGGGGAATAATTTTACTGGATATAGAATTCTTGGTTGTAAATCCTTTTCTCCCATATTTTGAATATGACATCTTATTGCCTCTGGCTTCCATGACTTCTTATGAAAAATTATCTGTTACTCTTATTTAAAATCCTTTGTACATGATAAATCATGTTTCTCCTGCTGCTTTCAGGATCTTATGAAGTTACCAGTCAAATTGAATTAAGGTCCACCTTAATAGTCTAATTTTATCTAAATTAACTTTTTAATGACCTTATCTCTAATACAGTCATAATCTGAGGCACTGGGGTTTAAAACTTTAACATAGTAATTGGGGGGGGGGCAGAATTCACCATGTAACATTTACTAAGTATATGCGCAAAGAAAATTAGACTCTTATAACTAAGTTTTTTTTTTGCAAAAACTATCTTAGATCATTTTTGCTACTATGACAAATAAAGAGAGAAGATAGAGGTTTAAAAGATTATTTAAAATATTATCAGATTTGACAAGACAGTGAGGAAATATCAGGGCAGCATCAAGATAAGAACTTTCATGCTTTAAGACCCATTTTTAATTTCCAAGAACATTTGCTTTCCTAGTAGTAATAGTTATAGCACTGAGTTGTTCTTTTGAAGACCTCTCTGAACATCAAAATAATGATCTTAAAGATAAGTCATAGGGCCTGACAAAGACTGGAAATGTAACAAATCCAAAGAAGAATAATAAATTGGAAGAAAACCAGATCTTCTGTAAATATTTAGCTTATTTTCATATTTTATTGATTTTTCAAGAAAATTAAAACTTTTAAACATTTTAAGAAGTTCACACACACGTATCACTGTAAGAAACCTGACAGAAAGAAATGGCATCCCTCCAAAAAATCCTTATAGCAAGTTATGTTCATCTTAGTTAAAAGTAATTCCCTTAAAATATTTTAATATTTCAAATATTAAATATTTAAATGGCCTGACAACAGAAAACTAATAGTGCAAACACAAACACTATAAGTGACTAAAAAGAAATAAGACAACTGAAATATATCCAAAGATCCATAGTTGTAAAAATATTTTGTATAAGTCCAGTGGTACTTACTACATTTAAAATGCAAAATTATTAAGATATTTCTCAAAAAACTAACCTTTTCCAAATTCAATTATAGCAGATTAACCCCCCTCCACACATGAGTAATTCTAGAACTGAATTCAGAACATAAAACTTTGAAATTCAAAGATGAGTTTTAAAAGTGGTTAAACACAGATGAAAAGAATTAATAAGCTAAAATATAGTTCAGATGACATTTTGAAAAGTAAAGTATAAGACACAAAAGAGGAAATATAGATGGAGTGTAGGAGAATTAGAGGTTATAGCACCACATCGAAAGTAAACTTAAATGGAGGCATAAAGAATGGTAAAGACATGATAAAAACATTCCACAAAGTGGGTTTACAGGGAAAATAACTCAACATAATAAAGGTCATTAAAACAAAACAAAACACAGCGAACATCATACTCAGTGGGGAAAACCTGAGATCTTTTTCCCGCAAGATCAGGAACAGGGATGTCCACACTCACCACTTTTATTCAACAGAGTACTGGAAATTCTAGTCAAAGTCATTGTTTCCTTGTTGATTTTCTGTTGGATGTTCTATTCATTGATGTAAGTAGGGTGTTAAAATCCCCTACAGTTATTATATTACTATCAATTGCTTCCTTCATGCTTGTTATTAGCTGCTTTATGTATTTGGTTAGCCCCATGTTGGATGCATGTATTTATAATTGTTACATCTTCTTGTTGTATTGTTTCCTTTATGATTATGTTTTGTCCTGCTTTGCCTCTTGCTACAGTCTGTTTTAAAGTCTACTTTGTTGGGATGCCTGGGTGGCTCAGTTGGTTAAGCAGCTGCCTTGGGCTCAGGTCATGATCCCAGCATTCTGGGATCGAGTCCCACATCGGGCTCCTTGCTCGGCAGGGAGCCTGCTTCTCCCTCTGCCTCTGCCTGCCTCTCTGTCTGCCTGTGTGCTCTCTCTCTAACTAATAAATAAATAAAATATTTAAAAAAACAAAGTCTATTTTGTCCAGTATAGTTATTGTTACCATGGCTTTCTTTTCACTTCCATTTACATGATAAATGCTGTTCCATTCCTTCCTTTTCAATCTGCATGTGTCTTCAGATCTGAAATGTGTCTCTTGTAGGCATCATATAGATGGATTTTGCTTTTTTGTTTTTGTTTCTTTTTCTTTTTTAGATTATTTATTTATTTGGGAGAGAGAGAGAGAGAGAAATACCACAATCAGGGGGGAGAGGGAGAAGCCCTCCCTTTGCAGGGAGCCTGACATGGGGCTTGATCCCAGTACCCTGAGATCATGACCTGAGCCAAAACCTTAATGACTGAGTCACTCAAGCACCCCTGGATCTTGCTTATTTAACCATTCCATCACTTGAAATATTTAGTCCATTTACAGTCAGAGTAATTATTGATAGGTATGCACTTTTTTTTTCCTGTGATAGTTAAGGTGAACAAGTTTCATGAAGTTGTTATATGTCTTAAAAACAAAACAAAACAAAACAAGCAAAAAAAAAACCTTATTTACTTATTTTAGAGAGAGAAAGAGAGTGAGTGAGTTGGGGGGGAGAGGCAGAGGGAGAAAGAGAATCTCAAGCAAACACACCACTGAGCACAGAGACTGACAGGAGACCTGATCTCACAACCCTGAGATCATGACCTGAGCAGAAATCAAGATTTAGATCCTTAACAGATTGAGCCACCCAAGTGCACCTAAATAAAACACTTCTGAGGGCACTTGGGTGGCTCAGTCCTTACGGGTCTACCTTAGGCTCAGGTCATAATCCCAGCATCCTGTGATCAAGCCCCATATCTGGCTCCCAGCTCAGTGGGGAGCCTGTTTCTCCCTCTTCAACTCCCTTGTGCTTGTGTTCCCTCTCTCACTATTTCTTTCTGTCATAAATAAAAGAAAAAGGAAGGGAGGAAGGAAAGAATGAAGGAAGGAAGGAAGGAAGAAAGAAAGGAAAGAAGGAAGAAAGGAGCTTCTAAAAAAATAAGCTTCTGCATGGCAAATGAAATGATCAACAAAATGAAAAAGCAAAATGCAGAATGGGAATAATAATTTGCAAACCATATATCTATCTTATAAGGGATTAATAACCAAACTATATAATGAACTCTTAAAACTCAAAACCCAAGAAACAAATAACCCTTTCTTAAAAATGAGCAAAGAAAGTGAATAGACATTTTTTCAAAGTAAGACATATAACAGCTACATGAGAAGATGCTCAACTTAACTGTCACAGAAAAAAAAAAAAATGTTAGTACATCTATTTGGGATATTGTGGCTTCAAGAGAGAAGCACACATAAGCACATCAGGAAAGATACATAATCTATCTTTGTCTATATTTTTTCTATAAATATAACTCATCTATCAATGTCTAATTATTTAAACATTCAACCTTCTTTTTTTTTCTTTTTTTTTTAAAGATTTTATTTATTTATTTGACAGACAGAGACCACAAGCAGGCAGAGAGGCAGGCAGAGAGAGGAGGAAGCAGGCCCCATGCAGCGCAAATAGCCTGATGCGGGGCTCAATTCCAGGACCCTGGGATCATGACCTGAGCCAAAGGCAGAGGCTTTAACCCACTGAGCCACCCAGGTGCCCATTCAACCTTCTTTGTACCATGGTTCTTACAAAGTATAGATCAACCACAGTTCATAGTGTTCTCCTTATGTAATTTCTTAAAACCATTTTCAATGACTTCAGTATTTATCTTAACCATTTTTAAACTAATAATCATTAGTTTCATTGCTCTCAATCTCCATTCTGTATTGGGCTCGTAATATCATTATTTCATACTAAACCATATTATATGATGGCATTTTTTTCCATTTTGGCCAAACAAGAAATAAGTATGGTGGAATAATAATACTAAATTTGGACCCTATAGTTCTTATCTACAAAAATAAAAATAATTGCTGAATTTCTTCAGCATCCTAATTTCCAAAATCAACTAAATTTACTTTACTCCAGCTATTATGCCCTTAACACATTGTATACTATCATTTAGTTAAATATATCTATCCCAACAAAGCATTCACCTCCTCTTGATTAGAAAATAAATCTTAATTATCATGTATCCTTAGTACTTGAAACACTGACATGTAGCAGATGCTATGTTAATAAGTATTTTTATGTTGTTAGATTTCTTCATTCTCTGCACATATCATGCATGTATTGGCTGTTCACCAGGTGCTGCTTTTAAATAGTTTTATTTTTTTTTTTAGGCTCTTTTTAAAGCTGTCTGACTGAAGTGTTTATAGAAGTTTCTATATTCAAGGGAAATATTATTTTGTACTGAATCCAGCTATGAAAGATATGAGATTTTTTTTTTTTTGCACCAACATCTGTGGGTGTCCAAACATTGACCTTTTAGTATGTGGTGGTTCTTGTTGTTTGTTATAAAAACCTACAATTAAATTATCAGTTAAAACTAAATTCAGTTTTGGATGAATCAACAACTTAATGAAATATTAAAGTGTCATAATCCATCAAGATATTTTTTCTATGTGCAATATGATACACTTGAAAAACCACAATTTGTTTTCTGCATATAGTAGGTGAGGAATACATTTGGTTTTAATTGTCCATTGCCATAAAAACTTTATATCACACACCCAATTA
This sequence comes from Taxidea taxus jeffersonii, assembly GCA_003697995.1. Lineage (NCBI taxonomy): Eukaryota > Metazoa > Chordata > Mammalia > Carnivora > Mustelidae > Taxidea > Taxidea taxus. Next base: position 32,689 of record RCUC01159620.1, read on the forward strand.
CCTCAGTTTCCAAGGGGGTTAAAACTTAATACCAATAATGAAATGTGAACTTAACAGGATGATAAACTACTTTTTACTTCTCTCCTTTTTGCTCTTCTTGATTACATAAACATATACATATATGGAGGGAATCAAATATTTCAGATGTAGCAGTCTTCGATTTCTGACCAGGGAATCTTTAGAGAACATTATTGGGTTCCCCGGTTGTTGTACATTGCAATAGTAATGCCATTTTTGATAAGTTATGACTGAATCAAAAGGAAGTGGAAAAAATGAGAAAACTGGGGGACTTTGATTTCTATGTTAAACAGTAATAATCATTACAGGAAATTCTAAAATAAGTTTATCGACATTGCACAATATTTATGAAATAATTTTTAAATGGGATGAGAAAACTATTTACCTAAACAAGGAGTTTTTATATATACCCTAAACTACGGACTATCAATATTTAATTGTATTTAAGTTGCATTAATATACTTAGGACATATTCCTTTTCTTCTAAATCCATAAAAATATTTAACAAATATGGAAAAGGAATACTATTTTTTCTTGTCATATCAATTTATTCCCTTAAATAATTTTATATTTTATTAAAGTGATATATCACATGGATCCTGCCCTAGATGTCATTTTAAGTTTATTGAATAAGAAATTTTACTTAAAAGAAATAGAAAGTAGTATAAAATGTGACAACAACCATAACTTTGTGGTATATATCCTGAATTCTTGGTATATCTAAACCAGGCCAAGTTATAGAATAGTTGAAGATGTTAAAGTCTTTCTGGAACATCTTCCACTTTGTCATTTAACATTCTGTGAGAAGATAAATATTAAGCCATACTGTTTCTATGTTTCAATTGAGTATCACTTTCAAATAACTTGGTGCTCCTGGGAATCTGAGCAATCCCTTATCCTATTAAATCATGAATTCCTCAGATCCTCCTAATTTTGTTTCTTTTACAACCCTGGGTTTACCCTCTAATTTAAATCCATCAGCTTGCTAAAGTCTACATTCAGGAACCCTACTAGGGACATATTATTTTTCTTCACTTGTGAAATATAATTATATATTTTTACCATTGGAGATCATAAAAAATAATCATTCAGATGCAGTAACCATTAGTTTCTGTCCAGAGAATCAATGAACATTATCAGATAGCCTTTTTTATGTGTAACATGAAATTGATCCATAGTTCTAGCCAAGTTGCTCAGTTATCTGGTAAATCCCATAAGCACATGTTTACACCTGCAAAAATGAATCACCTTGCTAGCAAAGCTCAGCCAACTGTTGAGAGTGCATATGTTTAAAATTAGAAATATCATGGGTTGCTAAGGATAACCATTCAAAATGAATGTTCAGCTACATAATCTGGTAACAGCTTACTTTATAGTTGTTATTATCAAACCAAAATGGAGAGACTTTTCTCTCCCCAACTGTCAAAATATAAATTGTGATTAGAATTACATTTGAAGAAACACAGATATAATGATCCCAACGTTTCATTCTGGTATCTTCCTCTCTTCTTTAATTTCCCAGTTTTATAAAACAACCTCTTCTCAATGCAACCTGCAATTTATAAAAACAAATTGACATTGTTAAGTAGCCATAACTAATTGAAAACAACTAAGTAGAGGAGTCTTGATCAGAGAATGCCAATGATCCAATGGCCATATTGGTAACTTCTGATAGCTAGAAAAAACATTAGTAAGCCATTTTTATGTCTTATTTGTACTTTGTGAAAAAAAAAAAAGAAAATACTCTTCAAGAATGCCTGTGGTTTCATGAATCTGTTAATCATGATAGATTAATTTGTAGGTATATCATGTGGTCGATTTTAAAATCTAGAGTATAAGAAGATTTATTTAAAATTAGTATATGGAGAGTTTATGCATTAATATGAACTTGTCATGCTTCCATTATATTTATGTTTCACTATATCTGGGATTGGGGTGTTGACAGAAACTTAACAGTGAATATGCTATCTGACAGCTGGAATAAAGCCATGTAATTTTCTACACAGGATAGACCCATGATTACCTCCAAGCTTGTTAAAGTTATTTATTGTGTTTTCCAAGCCAGAGTGCCCAAATCACAGTTTACTTAGCACTAAAATTCATCATCTCTTAAATAATTAACAGTTTTATTTCACTTTATAGCTCTCCTTTCCCTTGTACATACTCATTATTATGGTTGTCAATTATCTTAACTGTGTGATTTTAATACAGGTAGCTCTACTATTAGCAAATTGCTCAGAAGCTGCTAATAGCCCTCCAGAGAGCACTTGCCTCACCCTGTATCTCTCACCTTATCAAAAGGTCACATTAATTATATCACCCTCACTGAGAGGAAATCAACATGTCAGTCAGAGGGCCTCACAATTGTGCTTCAGGTAGAACATGAAGAGTGAATCAGTTATATTTAGTGCCCAAAATAGCCATTTACATTTAGCTCTTACAAATGCAATTAACACAAATGAGACAAGGTCACACACACATTGGTTTACTTTCTTGACAAATGTTAGTTTGACATTATTTTATGTTTATAGTTGTGTGTAAAATATCAACTATTAGTTTAAAATAGTCTTAACGAATTCTTGTAAAATGGTTTCAAAAGATGGGCACCTGGGTGGCTCAAGTCATTAAGTTTCTGCCTTGGGCTCAGGTCTTGATCCCAGGGTCCTGGGATGAAGCCCCACATTGTGCTCCCTGCTCAGCAGGAAGCCTGTTTCTCTCTCTCCCTCTCCCCACTTGTGTTCCCTCTCTTGCTGTGTCTCTCTCTGTCAAATAAATAGATAAAATCTTTTTTAAAAAAATGGTTTCAAAAGAATAAAGGTTACATTGTACAAGCAGAGATCCTTCACTTATCATTTGAGTCTCAAGATGATTATTCACATAAATTGATCTCTGATTAATCTCCCCTCTCTTTCACATGCACTACATTCTTGGGATCACAGCCTAGGGTCTAATTCCAAAAAGAGCCAGGGCAGTGGCAAAGAAAATCTCTAAGAATGTGAATGTCTAATTGTTATTAATACATTTTACCTGAGTAGCTAAAGAGTTTCTATGTATTTTCTCAAATAAATTCAGTGTACCACTGTGCCAGTTTTCCTGTTCAATATTCTTCCACCATTAATAATTTATTTTCCATGCAATCAACAAGTATGTACTGGTTCATTTGGAAGAACAAGTGTTTTGATGATTTATTGATGACTTAAATAGAGAAAAAAAATACTTTTCATAATTATTTTGCATTATTTTTCCCAAATGATGGACTATGTATGAGTCATGTTTCTAGTAGGAAACATGTGGCATACGTACTTTATGACAATTTACATATATTTTTAATAGAGAACCATTCTTACAATTAGGAGTAGGTGAGGACAACAATAAAATTACAACATTCTTTAAAAAAAAGAAAAAATGATTCAGAGGTAGTCACAACTTGTAGGGGGACTGTAGATTAACTAAAATAACTACATATTTGGGAGAGAAACAAGTTTGAAACCATGAGCTTTAAGCAAGAATAAAATTTCTTATCAGGCACAAAGACTTGGAGAAACTTAAGTTACTAAATATCTCCAAGGCTAATTGTTCCCACCTATTCATTAGTATCTAACAAGGTGAAAGCATGTTGAGGTCTGTGATGTAAGGAGATGAAAATGACAGTCTTAAATTTAAAACACCTAGTTTTGTGTATATATCACATACACACGCACATACACATATAAAATTCTTCTTGTTTAAAAAATCCTAACCTTACTTTTCTTTTCTATACACTCTTATAGCACTATCTTCTTCCACTATCCACTGAAAATTTAAAAATCATAATTACTATTTATCTAAAAATCTAATAATTGCAGGGCATAGCTACTCTAATTTTCACTTCCTTGTAATGAACACTTAATTATATCTTAGATTAAATGATTTACAATTAGTTTTGATGTATTAGAGAATCCTTTTTACATGATATTTTAAACCCAATTTTAACTGGGATTTTGTTCATGATAACATATTATAATAATATCTTCATTAATACAGCTAGCCATTGAACTTAAAGTACATATTTCTGCCATAACTATATGGATCTCAATGCTGACCTCTCATTACTCAAATATAATCTAGTCATAAGACAAAGCTCAATGAAGAAGAGGGATCTCCATTTCTAACTTTTCTGGGTTTGGGGAGAAAATTATAGCCTCTTAGATTGATTTCTATAAGTATTTATTGTACTCAATTAAAACTTAGATATTTTATCTTCAACTAGACATGAAAATCATGTCCAAAATCAATGTTCCCTTTTTATGACTTTCTTAATTATCATTTTTAGTATTAAATTTTTCTTGACATCTCATTGCCAGATAAATATTTTCTATTAACTGGTAACTCATAAGTGGTTTAAAATAAAACTTATAATGTACAAAAGGTGCTTAGCTGATATCAAGTAGTAATTATATGATGCTTTCAGTACTGATATTATTGATCATGATTTCTATACTATGCACAATCTAAAATTGAGGAAATACTGTAGCTTATTTTGGAACTCTAAAGTACAAGTCTATGTCTAAAAAAATAAATGCTACACACTTGAAAAACAGGAATTGGTTACTTACTAATTAAACAATTTTTATGACTGGAGTTGAAATAATTTAGTAAAAATTAAAATCAATAGGAGGGATAAGCTAGAGAAAATTACTTTTTTTCAAACATCAAAGGTTTATTTTCAGCCAAATCTATGCACATATTTGTGACTACATTGTAAAATACATCATTGGAAACAAAGACAAATAGACTGAGACTTAATAGGTTTTAGATAAATTATCAGCGATTTTACCCATTTAAGTTTTCTAAACTTCCCATCCTGGTCATAGTTATTTTATAACTACAGTATTTGATGGAATGAAAATATTCACACATGTCCCTCAATTCTCTAAAATTTTTAGACATTTTGGGGCACCTGGGTGACTCAGTCAGCTAAGCATCTGACTCTTAATTTTGTCTCAGTCATGATCTCAGGTCTTGAGATCAAACACATCAAGCTCCATGCTCAGGAGAGAGTCTGCTTGGGATTCTCGCTCCCTCTCCCTCTAACCCTCCCCCCAATAAATAAATAAACCTAAATTTTTTAGATATTTTAGCATACTAGAGAAGACCAAGAATGATTTTCGTTAAATATGGTCTGTGTTCACCAGTGAAAAATCTTATTTTCTATTTTTTCCTCCTTAACCAGAGCACCCTAATTTTTCTCTCAGTTTATTGTCTTCTTGTTTCCCTGTCTTTGTATTCTTCACTTTTCTAGAATTGTTTTCTAAATTGAAATTACTGATTACATTTGCATTTATAAATTGATGGAATATTAGAGCAGTGGTCAGATGACAAATGTCTATAAGTGGAACCTGATGATTTCAAAGTCAAAGAAATCACATATTTAATGTGATCTGCAGAATGAAACTATAGAAATCTTTAACCAGGGCAACAACAAAGTGATAGAGTACAGTTCACGTACCTGGAGAAGTAATTCATCAAACACAGATGGTGGTAGTTTGGGCAGCTGTGAGGGAAGAGGAAGGAGTTGAGAAGGAGAGAAGAAGGTACATCTATCCAGAATTTTCCACATAACAGTAACTATAAGAAATTTAAATGGACCATTTAACTTCATCTTCATACTAATCATATGATGGCAGCACAGCAAATGAATTAAGAACTTGGCCTTTGAAAACTACTGTCTTGTTTTATTCCCGACTTCATTATTTCAGTGTGTAATGTGGAGTCATTTAGTTGACTTCTCCGCAGGTGTTTCCTCACCCAGCTAGTGAGTACAGTGACCCAAGTCCATTATTCTTCCTCTAAAATTCCAAAATCCAAATCAGCTTGCAAACCAAAATCCTTTTCACAACTCATTCAATAGATAAAAGGGACCCAACCTAAACTTCTTCTTTTTTCACTTTATTATTTTTTTTATTAACATGTAATGTATTATTTGTTTCAGGGGTACAGGTCTGTGATTCATCAGTCTTACACAATTCACGGCACTCACCATAGCACATATCCTCCCCCATGTCCATCACCCAGCTCCCACCCCTGTCCCCTCCAGAAATCCTCAGTTTGTCTCCTGAGATTAATAATCTCTTATGGTTTATCTCCCTCTCTGGTTTCATCTTGTTTCATTTCTCCCTCTGTTCTCCCATGATCCTCTGTCTTATTTCTCAAATTTCTCATATCAGTGATATCATATGATAATTGTCTTTATATCATTGACTTATTTTGCTTAGCATAAAACCTGAAGAGGCCCATAACCAATAAGGAGATTAAAGCAGTAATCAAAAATCTCCCAACAAACAAGAGCCCAGGGCTAGATGGCTTCTCAAGGGGAATTCTACCAACATTTAAAGAAGAATTCATACCTATTCTCCTGGAAATGCTCCAAAAAATAGAAATGGAAGGAAAACTTCCAACTCGTTTTATGAGGCCAGCATTACCTTGATCCAAAAACCAAAGACCTCATCAAAAAGGAGAATCATAGACCAATATCCCTGATGAGCATGGATGCAAAAATCCTCACCAAAATACCAGCCAAGAGGATCCAACAGTACATTAAAAGGATTATTCACCACGACTAAGTAAGATTTATTCCTGGATTGCCAGGGTGGTTCAACAACTGCAAACCAATCCATGTGATACCTTATATAAATAAAAGAAAGGACAAGAGCCATTTGATCCTCTCAACTGATGCATAAAAAACATTTGACAACGTATAACATCCTTTCTTGATTGAAACTCTTCACAGTGTAGGGATGGAGGAAACATACCTCAATATCATAAAAGCCATACATGAGAAGCCCACAGCAAATATCATTCTCAATGGGGAAAAACTGAAATCTTTTCCCCTAAGGTCAGGAACACAGCAGGGATGTCCACTATCACTACTGCTGTTCAACATAGTACTAGAAGTCCTAGGAACAGCAATCAGACAACAAAGAAATAAAAGGCATCTGAATCAGCAAAGAAGTCAAACTCTCACTCTTTGCAGATGATATGATACTTCATGTGGAAACCCCCCCCCCCGCCAAAAAAAACTTCCACTCCAAAACTGCTAGAACTCATATAGAATTCAGTAAAGTGTCAGGTATAAAATCAATGCACAGAAATCAGTTGCATTTCTATACACCAACAAGACAGAAGTGAAATTAAGGAATCAATCCCATTTACAATTGCATCCCAAACCATAAAATACCCAGGAATAAATCCAACCAAAGAGGAAAAGAATCTGTACTCAGAAAACTATAAAGTACTCATGAAAGAAATTGAGGAAGACACAAAGAAATGGAAGAACGTTCCATGCTTATGGATTAGAAGACTAAATATTGTGAAAATGTCTATGCTACCTAGAGCAATCTGCACATTTAATGCAATCCTTATCAAAATACCATGAACTTTTTTCAAAGAAATAGAACAAATAATCCTAAAATTTATATGGAACCAGAAAAGACCCCGAATAGCCAGAGGAATATTGAAAAAGAAAAAAAAAAAAAAAACTGGCGGCATCACAATTCCAGACTTCAAGCTCTATCCAACCTAAATTTCTATTTGCCAAGAAGACCTCACCCACTTTAATCAAATCCTGTTTAGAATCTTAATTTATACCTCTTGGTGTAAAAATCCACATTTCACTGCATGAATATTAAATCAATTTTTATCATTTGTTCCAATTTTAAGGACTGGGACTCTGGGATTCAGAGTAATTGCCCACCACTACATGAATCAGTATGAGATCTATCTGACCTAAATTTCACTTTCTCCCAAGTTATGTTGTCTCCAGGGTGGGACAAATAAAGAAATGAATTAAACCACCTATGTGAATTTGCTGGACTTGGGAATCTGTTTAAAATATTATTTCCTGGGGCACCTGGGTGGCTCAGTTGTTAAGTGCCTGCCTTTGGCTTAGGTCATAATCCCAGGGTCCTGAGATCAAGCTCCACATCGGGCTTCCTGTTGGATGGGAAACCTCTCCCACTCCCTCTCTTGCTGTCTCTTTCTTTGCATCAAATCAATAAATAAAATCTTTAAAAAAAGAATTATAAAAAATTTAAAAATATTATTTCCCCTTACAAACTCACAAAAATTTATATAATTTAAACATTATCCAAAAAATGAATATGAAATAAAATTGCTGTAGACTTCATGTTTGGTTTAGAAAGTAGTATATTAAACTGATGGCATAAATTTTCCTCAATTTTATTTGCTTAGTTGTTCTTATTTACTCATGTACTTATTTTTGATTTAATAAATAATTATGTACTTATTATATATAATATATATATATTAACATGAATATTCTTGAATGTGTATGTATGTAGTCATTTTTATGTGTGAGAAAGGAATAGACTACATTTAAGCAACTGAATCTGAGAAGATGTATATGGGAGTGCTAAGAATTTTGATGTGATGGGTATTCAAAGATGTACAATTTCAGTTTACCTACTTTTAAATATTATATCTAATTATGCATTTATTTTTTCTCACGATGTAGTTTTCTTCTTATAAAAGGCTTATTTCTTTAAGTTTTTAACATTTTTTTAATTTAAAATTATTTTACAAAAGGTTTTATTTTTCCAAAATTCACTCAATGGAATAAGAATATTCAATTTAATGAATTATTCCACTATATCTAATAGAATATTAGAAACTAAATTAAATTATTTAAAAATATATATACAAATTTGTATGTTTTGCCATTTTAGAAAAAAAATGATTGCATCATCCTGTGTGTGTTTTAATTTTATATTTTTGCTCTGTCTCATTACTAGGCACTTAGGCACTCCTTTCTTTGCAGATCAGCAATCAAACTGAGGCCAGAAAAATGTTTTTAAACCACCTTTTAAATATTAAACATTTTAATATAAAATTTTCTGACACTTAAAAACAGAAATGTTAATTCTGATATTAGTGGGATATTAAAATGTTGTAGCAGAATACTTCAATCCTGTGCAGGTTCTCCAGATTAACTGTGATTATTTTTTAAAGCTTTTTTGAAAAGATTTATTTATTTACTTTGGGAAGTGAGGGACAAAGGGAGAGGGAGAGAATTCTAAGCAGACTCCGCATTGAGTTTGGAGCCCAACCTGGAGCTTGATCCCACAACCCTGAAACCATGACCTGAGCCGAAATCAAGATCAAGTGGGATGCCCAACCAAATGAGCCACTTAGGTGCCACATTAACTGTGATTTTTTTTTTAAGTTTAATATAGTTATCTGTGAAGAAAATACACCTAAAACTTTTTCAAGTCTATTTTTTTACTTAGACAAACATAATTAAAATAAATATTATATTCTTGAAACAATTTAGAAACTAACATATTATCCTCTTATCTTTGTTGATTTTTATTTTTTCATAGAATGCAAAATAATTCTGAATTTTAGAATATGCTAAAGAACTAAATAACTACTCCTGGATCTATAATATCAAGCAGTTGTTTTTAATGCATATATGTTATACCAGATATACACACATATATGTTTGAAAAGTCTACTCAAGCATCAGGCAAAGAGACTTAACATTTGCAGGCAACACAAGAAGTCCTCCCACTGTAGTGTCGGCTACTTCAAAATCCTGATCTTCTCCACTTTCTAATCATTGTGTACCTCATTGTGTACACAAACAAATCTATTTTGCATTATTAAATATATATAGGCAATGAAATTCTGCATAAAATATATAATAAATAAATATATATATGTGTATATATATATATACATATATATATATACAGATGTTAAGTCAACAGAAGCGAGAGAGAATCTAATGTAATGAAATCAACTATCCCTTGTCTCATTTGAATTTCAGTCTTTTAACTAGAGTATCCAACTACTGGTAATGTTTATAAGACTAATGCCTTGACAAAAACCCAATGTGATCAAAATTTTATTTTCTTGATATTCATCTTCACCTCATATTAAACATTACATAGCTTTCTGCTTTGCATTCTTTACATCTTAGTAATAATTTATAAATGTATATATACATTGCTCCTAAAATAAGATGGATATTAAGTTCCTCCCTGATAAAGAAATTTTGCTTCAAAATAAAGTATTAATTCAATAGTATGATTTTTAAAACATCTAAAAAATGAGAAGTCCCAGTATTACAGCACAGAAATGCAGAAGATTTTCAGTGCTTTAAAAAGTAATCTTGGGCCAGAAGTTAGAGGTCATTTAACTTTGTCAAGGTCTAGAATTTCATTCATGAATATAGTTGAAACTAACTCTGATAACTTTGAGTGTCCATCAAATTTTTACAAGAGACATGTCTTGAAATTACCTGTCATAATAATGGGTATTTATTAAAATGAATTTGGATATCTTCTTTAATTTTAGATTTATTCTTTGTCTCCAACTTTCAATGTTTCCACACCACCCCCTATCAGATTTCTCTCCCTTCTCTTTTTGAGGGCACGTGGCTTTGTCATGGTCTAATGTGAGAGTATTGTTAGGCTCTCCAGCAAATTACTTTCTCTGGAAAATTAGGACATTTTTTAAAGAAAATCACCACATTTCAATATCTATTTTTTTATGTTTTTAAAAGATTTTATTTATTTATCTGACACAGAGAGAGATCACAGTAGACAGAGAGGCAGGCAGAGAGAGAGGGGGAAGCAGGCTCTCTGCTGAGCAGAGAGCCTGATGTGGGGCTCGATCCCAGGACCCTGAGATCATGACCTGAGCCGAAGGCAGAGGCTTAACCCACTGAGCCACCCAGGTGCCCCTCAATATCTCTTTATTAATAGGAATTCTAAAATAGTAGTTATAATACATATTATCCTGGATGCTAGATATTTTCTGCTTGTCCTTCCTGATGTCTTCTTTATACTTCATCTTTCCAGTGACTAGGCCACTGATCTTAATGAATGCAAGGCACCCCTAAGCTTTCTGCTGTCTGAGTCTCATTAGATTCATTTGGAAGAACCAATAGATTATGAAATTAGAGTAAAGCTGAGGCACTTATTATCCAGGATTTTTTCCCTACCTGTCACCATGGATTTTTGTGCCCCTCTACTAGAGGTGACATCTCTTGTCAAATGGCCCTTCCCATACAGCAGCCCTTCCCAGGTTATGTGACCACTCTCTTCATTTCCCTCTGCTCCTCTAATTGCTAGGACTAAATACTTTGATATGATATCCTTTGTTAGCTTTCCCTTTCCTTATCTGTAACTTTGGAAGCATTGAAGTTCATTTATTCGACTTTCATCAATTCTCCTGTTCCATGGACAATCTTTTTCTGATGAAGCCTTACGGTTGCAACAACTTGAGAAAACTGTGATAGATTATAAAATAAAGTGAAATTAGTTGAACAAATAGCCAAAGTAGTTAATTTTACATGCCGACCTAAAACACTAGAAAATAGGTATGCCATTTTGATTTGATTTTTTAGGTTAAAGGATTATCACAGTTTATAAATCTGAATCAGAACAATTAGATCCAGGGTTTTTTGTTTATTTGTCTGCTTTTTGAGAACAAGGTGCCCTGTTTTAGTATGTGTGTTGAATATTCTCTGTTTTGTCCTCCAAATATAACCTTTACCTGTTTTTATATTTCTTTGTACCCTGAGTAGATGATGTCATAGCTGATATCATCACGGTGTCCCATCTGGTCTCTCTTGCCCTGTCACTTCCAATTGATGTTAGTTAATAAATAACAAGAGATGAGAAGGAATGAGAAAAGGTAGCTTAGGGTATTTATCCTTATTGCTCCTTTCCTGTTACCTCTCAGCCCTAAAGATGGCAACAGTTCCCCAGTATTGCTAGATGCTGGCAGCTTCACTATCTTTAGCTGGTTCCCTTACCTCTACCTACACCTTTGTAACCATGTCTTCAATAAACACTACTCAATTACAAATTTGCATGTGTCATCTTGTTCCTTCCAGGATTTTGACTGATTCAGCATCTGATTCAGTCACAAATTAATAAAAAATATATATAATGTATCCTCATCCTATAATAAAATAATTGTTATTATTAAAGTAGCAGAGTAGACATTTTAAAATTTTTATTATAGACACATTTTCTGTAATCCACAACCTTAGAACAATCTAGAAGTTTTCACTTTTAAATTACCTTGAATCTAAAATAGAACATAGCTAATTTTAAAAACAATGAACAAAAAATAACAAACAAAAACAAAAAAGAGGATTCATATTAATAGAATTGAAAGCCAGAATGATTATACATCTAGTATCTAAGGAAGTCCTAATTTATACTCAGTGTCAAGATTATAGTGTCCCCAGATACATGTGCACATGCACACACACACACACACACACACACACACACACACAGAATAATAAAAACTCATTTGGACAATCTGTTACATGACCACTCTAGTTATATCACAATATTATTTTAATTTTTTAGGTAATATGAGAAATATTTATGTAACAGAGTATTTTCAGGCCAAGGTAGTTCTTGAAGTAAAAAATTGGATTTGTTCATCTAAGGAAGTTGGAAGGTAAGTTTATCTAGAATACACTTAAATTCACATTCAACATGTATGAGTCTATAACTCAAGGTAAAATATACACAAAGATATATGTTAATAACTTTTTTCTGTTAATATCCATTTCTTGAATCATAATTCTGTAGCCTTCTGAGGCATGCAATAAATTGTGATGAATGCCAAAGTTTGTGAGCCACTGACTGTTAATTTCATAAAAAGATAAATTGTAATGAAAAATTTAAATGTCTGCAGTAAAATTTCTGAGGGTACAGTAGAATTGGCATGTATTTGTAGTGAGCATAAAATAATACTGTGTTTGTTCTGCATCTCATATTAAAATATTTACAGACTTAGGGGTGTGTGGGTGGCTCAGTGGGTTAAACCTCTGCTTTCAGCTCAGGTCATAGTCTCAGGGTTTTTGGATCCAGCCCGCATCGGGCTCTCTGCTCAAGGAGCCTGATTCCCCCTCTCTCTCTGCCTGCCTCTCTGCCTACTTGTGCTCTCTCTCTCTATCAAATAAATAAATAAAATATTTTTTAAAAATTTACAGATTTAAAAGCTTATACCTATTTATAAAATAATCATATGCTTCAACACCACTATATATTTAAAAGATAAAACTTGTCTTTTATACATCCAAAAAAATAAATAAATAAATAAATAAATAACAAAAAACTAGCATCCCTTGTATAGAAATGTTTGTCTGTACTTTCTACTCTTATGGAGATTGTTTTTAAGTGATTATGCTCAACTGTTGGACTTGCTAACTGTTGGACTCAGTAGTCTTTGTTAGTCTAATTTGATTGAAGGAGAGTCAGTGTTCCTGATTTAACTCAGGAATAATTGTGACAAGTACCCTTTGCCACATTATATTTAGTAAATGCCTTCAAATATTTGAAAGGTGTCAAAATACATCAATCTCTTCAAATACAAAACTTCTGTCAAAGACTAAGAATGTACTGGTTAAGGAGATGCAGTTCTTGAAGTTATATAGCAAATTGTCTTCACTTGTTCAATTTTAAAATCAGTAGGAGTATATCTTTAGGTGGAATTCATTAATACCTCTTAAAATTAAATACTACCATTGTCCTCCTTGAAAAGGTATTCCATTTCATTTATGGTAGTTTTTTTTTTTTTCTCATTTAGATGCATAAAATTAACCATGACTTATACAATATATTGAAAAATTTCAGATTTTAGGAAGGACCGTATGGATGATCTATGTTAATACAAAATATTTCAAAAATAGCTGAAAGTATCTAATTTCACTTTTTAGACAGATGTGTATTGGTTATCAATTTATTGCTTCTCTGACCCAAATTTACTCTTTGTCTGCTCTGCTAAAATGTATTTGACCCTTTAAGTGTTTTTTCTTTGCCAGCTGACAATGAAAATGTGTCAGTGGAGAGTACTCATGAGCTATGAGGCCTAGAAGAAAAGATTTTTGCTTCTGGCTCTGGTGGGCTCGCTTGGCAAGATTCCACAACATGCATGGCTTCCCCATAAGTGCCTCCAGCTGCTCCAGGGCACAAATCCTGCAGTGTTTTGCACCAACAGCACACCAGTAACCAAAGCTAACCTCTGGCATCCTGATTTGGGTGGCAGTTTGGTGGCAGAGTGCCTCTAGCCAGCTCCTGCAGGGACAGTAACTCCTCCAGTGCTTGGCTCTTGAACTGCATGGCAGCCAACAAAACCCAGTTGCCAACAGCTCCCTGTAGCACCTCAATTTGGGTGGTATTATAGCAGATAACCACCAGAAGAACTTCTCGTGAACAGCTTCTTCTGGTACACTTGAGAGCAGATTTCTGACAAGTTTCAGAGGAAAAATTTCCAGCAAATTCTATTGACATGGCCCCAAAGGAGCTTTTTTGTCCTCCTGGAGGCACAGGTGTGTCTTTTCCAAAAGGTCTGAATCTCGTCCTTAGAAATGAGGCTTTCCCTTGGTGTAGTGACTTCCCTTTATATCTGTTGTTTCTATACTCTTGAGAGTTCCCTTTACTTCTTACTAGCCAGTTCCTTCATTATTTTAATCACTTGTTATATTACAGTTATTTATATTAAACTTTTTCTCTTCAAATTACTGTGTTGTTCCTATCTCTTGATTGGGCCCAGATTGACAAAATAAGTATTTTTGGATTGATGTTCATTGACTAGTCACTCTTTCCTACATATTTATAGGCAAAGAATTTGGAAAGAACTTTCAATAAGTGTTTGGACAAAAATTCTAAATGACAAAGCTTTCATGATTACCTTGCAATGCACAAATTCAAAGGATGCAACTGGTGGAGTATTACTGGGTCATTAGTTAGGATCTATCCATCAGGGTATGTGTAAAGATGTTACCTAACCTCTCCTACTACCTATGAGTTTCAAGAAACATTACTTTCTCCCAAATGAAACAGAAGTGATATTCAGCTGTTGGGAGAACATTTGACAAGTTGGACTTAGGAACATAAGAAATAATAATTGACATGAAATCTATCTATCCATTCTAGTTTGAGAGACATTTGAGTTGCTTTCATTTTTTTGACTAATGTGAACTTTTATTTCATTTTCCCATTTTCCCCATTTTTAAATGTACAAATAGGGATAGAGAAATAAGTACATACATAAAGGTAGATGATAGATAGATAGATAGATAGATGATAGATAGATAGATGGATAGATAGATAGATGATAGATGGATAAAAATCTGTCTATCATGTATCTATCTATCACTCATACTATTGGTTCTGCTTCTCTGGAGAACTTGACTCAAATAGGGAGGAAGCTTTTTTTCTGAACACTATAAGAGTTACAGATCGGGGGTGTGAGGTGCTGTTCAACTCAAGCTATGATTTCGGAAAGAGGAACAGAGACAAGACCAACCCTTAGGAGAGCTGTGAGATAAAAAGGAAAATATCATTTCCTTTTACTCTGTCTACCCTCTAACTAAACTAGAAGCCAGAGTGGAAGGAGTCATGGTAATTGTGGTTGGTAGAATTTAGTCTACTGTGATACAAAGTGAAGGAAAGAGAAAAGAGTAGTAAGGGTTCTGGCTTATTACTTATTCCCACTGATTAAGTCTGTGCATTCCTCAAACTTAGTAGTTTGAGTTGCTTTATACAGTCAAATTCCTATTTTTGTGGAAATTAACTAGAGTTATTTCCTATTTTGACAACAAAGATTTATGAATATTGCATGTGTATTTAATTATAATAGCTGTAGACAATGTTAGATTTCCCCTAGTGCTTCATTGCAAGTGCTATCTACCCATATATTTTCTTCCTAGCTCATCTGTGATGGAGAGTTTCCATTGATGCTGACAGTTTATAACCTCTAGTTTCTGTATCTCTCTGAGCTTGCTCATATTTTGCGTAGGATATTCCAAAAATGTCAGAGATTTAATTCCCAGACAAACATCAATCACTGGGAGATGGAAAATAATAAATAAAAATCCCAATTATTGAAACAATCTTAAGGTTCATTCTTCATGACTCTTTATAAGGCTCCTGGTGGATTTAGCCACAGTTGTCAATGATGGCAATCTTTTTATTAAGGTATAAATACATGAAATTGTTGTGTGCCTGTTAAACTTCTTCTCTCTCACAGAAGGTTTTTAAGTATACCTCTCAAATAAACTACCTATACTTAATTCCCTGTCTCAGGTTGTATTCTTAAAGAAACCAAAACCAAGGGGATGGGTAAATAAAAAATAGCTTTAGATTTTAGAGGTTCAGAATGACATTCAGAAATTGAATCAGTCCACATATAGACAGCAACAAGAACCCTACTATTGGTGTTAAGTAACTTGGTGATAGTCCATGGTGTTCTGTGGAATAACAATCACTGAATCTCCAACCTGTGGTGGGTTAGAATAAAGTAGAAGAAAAATAGAATTAGTTGGCTTATTCACCATTTCCAGCATTTGAAAAAAAAAATGAGGGTTTTGATATATAAGAATCCATGGTACAAGCAAATAGACAATAGGATTTTTTAAGTCAATATTATGAGTTGGCAACATGGATTTTCCTTATCTTACATAACCAAAACATAACAAAACCCAAAAAGCACAAAGCAGATTTCAGCTGATTTAACTGAAAGTTATGATCCTTGCCTTAGTCTTCAGAATTGGAATTTTCAGACCCAGAACAGAACAACTGAAAGGGAGATCTGTCTCCTTTCAGAAAAAATCCCTCTAACACTACCACATACACATATTTCAAATGTTACCCTTATCTTTTTCCCAGAGACCTAAAAATATTTATCAGAACAACTATACAATTGGAAAACAAATACTCATATCTGTCAACATAGATAGAATATAAGTTTTGACCTGACTCAGAATTAAAGGAATTCAAAATGTGATTATTTCCATTTATAGTGAGGGCCTAATAAATAATAGGTTAAAACCCTATCTTAAAAATAATAAAAATAAAATAAAATAATTATGTTATCTCACAAGGAGTTCAGTGGATTCATGGATTACGTTCTATGGTCATTTCTTTGGCCTCTGTTGAGTGGAGTCATAATTGGCAGTAGATCATAACACAATCACATTAGTTCTCTAACTGTGGAGAAAGTGTCATTATGGAAAAGAGTTAATTGGAAGTTCCTGAAATCACCTCAATTCAACTGTATACTAGATGGGATAGCAACAAGTATTGCTACTTCCAAATATTTAAAAGGTAGAGTGCTGATAGTTTACATGTCATTAACACTCAGTTCACCAGTATGGCCCCCAGAAAAACAACATGGGTCATGTTGAATGACAGTGGACTCTTCTAAATTTGTCTAATTACTAGCCCTAATTGTAGCTGTTATATCAAATGTGGTATCTTTCAAAGACAGATTAACACAGCTTCTAGCATTTGGTGATCAGATATTGATTTGGTAATTTTTTTTCTTGCCTATCCCATTTAGAAAAGTCAATCAAAAGGGATTTCTTGGCCCAGGTCAAAATTACCTCCCACGATCTCCATCTCAACATACAATCTGAAGGGACCATGGCATTCTGATATACTGTGAACAACATGAATGTCCATTTTATTAAACTGTTTTGTTAATCAGGCATGAAAAACAAAGTGACAAGTGTCTAGGTGTCTTATTTAAACAAAAGCATGCTGGGTCATGAGAAACAAGCAGTCTGCTACATTGGTAAAAGTTTTGGGGGTCTATTGTGATCTGTATCCTGAAAATATCCTATCTTGTACAACTGCTAAGAAAGAGATTCAGAATTGGTGAGACCTGCAAGTTTTGAAAGTATTATATAGCACACTTGGAAATATTGCTCCAAACAGTTTAACAAGTCACTTGGAATTCTTCCATATTTAAATAGGTCTCAAAATAAAAGATGTCTCTCAAGCAGAGTCAGGTTCTGGTGTAAGCTGTCATTCCATTCGGGCTACATGACCTAACAAGCACAAGTATACTATAGGTACCCAAGGTGGATAAATATATCTGTGAGACAATGAATCATGGCAAATCATGGTGCAGACCCTTGTAATTCCAGAATAAATCCCTGCTTTCTGCAGAAGAGAACTACTTAGTATTGGAAAATAAACTCATAATGTGTATCTATACTCCAGTAGAGTCTGAGGCTCCAATTACGGAGCACCAAGTAACTATAAAACCAGGTATTCCCATCATGAATTGACTGTTCTAAGAGTCTACAAGACATACTATAGGCAGTTGGGGATCCTTCATTAGACACCTTCCAAAGTAGAGGAGGTAGCAAATTTTTCTCACTTGGATTGACATTTTGTACATGGAATTGTCTTTCCCGCTCTTCATAAATTCGTATTCAGTGCTTCTGCAGCACTGCTATCTGAGATATGACCAAGTGTCTGACATAACAGTATGAGACCTAATATAACATCCCTTTAGAACAAAGGATCTATTCTACAGTGATGGAGATACAATAGTAATTGGACTATGAGATCCTCAGGTCTAATGAAAACTGTATAAGCTGATAAGCCTGTAGAGTATTGGTATGTTCTTTTAAAAGTTCATGTTCTCCCACTGGATGGGAATGATATATTTTGTGAATGAAGTGATGTTATATTTGTGTACACAGTTATCATTATATCTTACTGAGATCTCAATAGCTGGAACATTTGCATCCAGTAATCAGGGGGTGATGCTTGCATTGGCTCTTATTACCATCACTGTCAGGGACCAGTTGCAAAAGTTGATTCCCATTCCTTCTAGTCTGAGGGATTAGTGATTCTAGCACTTATGTGTAGGTTGGCTAAAGGGAGAAAATCCCTTCCAGTGGACTAAATGTATGGATGTTTCCAGGTCACATTGGTCTCCAAATGCTGACACATCAGCAAGCTAAAAAAAGGTATTACTGTATTGGTAGGTGAATTTCATGGTTATTGAGACTCTGTGGATGTTGTTACATATTTAGAAAGAGAAGTGTAAGTCTGGAACTCAGAGGATTCACTGAAGTACCTCTG
>ML109239.1:0-18498 GCA_003697995.1 Taxidea taxus jeffersonii
AAAAAAAAGCAATAGCCTGGCAGTGGATGGAAGCTGCTTGGTTCTCTTACTGTTACATTTCCTGGGTTTTAGGGAGAGATACTTTCTCCCCATTTTATTTCCAGGGGAATAGGCTGCTCCCTTAAGGAAGTGGACAAAAGGAGAGCTACCTATTATTTTCTCAACCCAACTCAATTGTCTTTATGGTTAATGTCAGATCTTCTCAGATAATAGCAAAAGACTTTCTGTCAGTTGAATTTTGGGGGGTGGTGAGTTTTTAATGCTTTTCTTACTTTAAAAGTGTTTTAGCAGCCAGTATAAACTATCTGTAGTCAGAGCTGCTTGGCCCAATGCTGTTTTGGACCAGGACAGTGTTCAATATAATGGAATAAACACACTACACAGCTTTGGGGCATTATTTTTAGTCTGAAGTTATGGAAAATAAAAAAGAGAGGAAAGGGCAAATTCTGGCAGTAATTAAACTTTCCCAGAAGCCTATGGGTTCCCCAAGCTCTCAGCAAACATATTAGAAAAGATCTGATTCAGAAACAGGTGCCAGGCCCAGTAATTCAGGAGCATATGCATTATCTCAACCTGGGGAATAGAAATAAAAGAAGAAGCATTAATCAGAACTCTAATCAGTGAGTGATACAATAAGGTTGATCTCACCTTATTTAGTTAGAAAAGCTCACATTGAGGCAATATCCAGGTAGTCACCATTTTCATACTGATTATATCAGGAAAAATGAGGGTAATGATTCAGATTTGGCAGCTGTGGTGTTCTCTTATAAGAGAAACTAATAAAGGGACACTAAATCTTGATATACTTATCACATTTGGGCTGTCAGGAGTATATAATCTTCTCTGAAGTTTCTTGGATTTGTTCAGTGCAGCATATTTCATCAAGAAGAAAAGTTCCCCTCACCCCGCCTTTTACAAGATCGCCTAAAGGAACAAACCTATATCTTTCAAGAAAAGCAACAAGTCGTTGCTTTGTAGACAATGTATTTATTAAAGGCTTTAAAAACAAAAAACTACTCAGACACAGACACATCACCTACCCACTGATAGGTCCCAGTTTAAGTTACTTGGGGACAAAACAGTTTTATATTTATGGAAATGTTTGCAGAACATATATTTATATGTAAAAGTATGTGTTTTTAACCTATTACCCACTATCACTTTTATTCTGAGATTACATTGAGAAAGACCAGTCAACAGATAGCAAATAATACTTGATATAAAGTGCAATACAGAGATAAACATGTGTGCAAGTGTGTGTATGCCCACCTATGTGTTCAGAAAAATTTGAATATACAGCTGAAGTTGATACACACAAATATAGGCAGTTTTACATTTTGCTGAGTTGGCTCTGTTTACCAAGGACTAGGCATGGCAGACCATGATGACAAGTGCAGAAGTATTTATTGTCACTGTTGATGCACTTGTGAAACGATTGGTTGGGCGGCTAATGGTCCATCTTCCTAACAACACAAATAGAATGCAGTAACTCAGTGTACTTTTTTTTTTTTTACATTGTCCTTTTGTCTGTTTCAGGACATCTTTTTGATGTGGAGCATCTCACTACGTAAGAGTTGTTAGGTCACTATAGATGGTATCTTTGGAGCAAACTTTTTCACTAGAAACCCTAGACATTGTGTAATGCAGTCCCTCTAAGGTGTCTAGTGGTCCTTGGCCCTCTACGCCATCAAATTCCTTTGTGGGACTCTGTTTTCTAGTATTTGAAGTGATAAATAATCTGCAGTTCTTTTTTCCTTAAAAATTATGTTTTGTTCTCATCAGGACTTATATTTCTTTGAGTTCTTCCCAATCCATATATTATTCGATGAATGCCCTACTTTTGAGGGCCCTTTTAAATATTTCAGAATTTTTTTTATATCTGTGTATTAATGTGCGACTATCTTCATGAAAATATGTGTATTTTATATGTACTGTTTAAAAATAAATTCTTAAAGATAAAGACTTTGAAAGTTGGGAGGAATCTACCAAGTATTAGTATGACCTTCTCAACAGATACTGTGTAGAGTATGGGGAAAAGTACTAAGTCAATAAACTTAGCTTTGAGCTTTACCATTTTCTCACTAACAGCTTCGACAACAGGACTATATACCTGAATCCAAGTTTTTACATCTGAAAATGGTAGATATCTATGATATCTACTTCACACACATTATTGTAAACATAAATCAGATGATGAGATGAAAAATTTTCATAACATGTAATGGATTATAAGAATTTGCATTGGAATAATGAATTTTGCTCACTGAACTCACTTCATTTGCCATCTTGCTATTTTACAAAAGTCTCAAGAACACTTTTAGAGTCCTGAAGAGTGTTGTTTATTGGTTCATTTATTGTTATTGTTTGTTTGTTTGTTTGTTTATTGCAAAATACTCTTCTCAGATATCCGCTCACTTTCTCCAGGGCTCTGTAGAAAGTTGTCCCAACTTACCTAAGATTATTTCCTTTTTCTTATCTTCATTACACTCCATTCCCTTGTCATGCTTTATTTTCCTTTCTACCCTATTTATCCAATCCTATCCTATTTATTTCCTTCCTTCCTACTTACCATCACCTGATGTATTATATATTTGTGTTTCTACATTTATTTTGTCTCTTTGAACTTGAGTTTCCTTTGCTTATTACTATAACTCCTAGTCTATAGTAATGAATTCATTAATGGACAGTTAATAAATATGTCTGTTAGATAAAATATAATATATTCATAATATTGTGAAAGTAATCATAATCCAAAAGGGTCACTGTAGCACAAAAAATTAACACTTCAGTTTTATTATTGTGGATGAAAATCTAGTTTTATGCCCAGTGGAGCCTACAAACACTCCATCAAAGTCTTTGCTCCAGCAACATGTAGGGTTGCCTTAAATCCATAGATGTTTGATTTCTTTCCTTATTTACTAATTTTTGAAGACTTGATTCATTCATCCGAGAGAGAGAGGGAGGGAGAGATTGAGACTGAGCAAGCAGGGGGAATGGCAGGCAGAGGCAGAGGGAAGAGCAGCCCCCAGCTGAGCAGAGAAACCTGATGCAGGCAGGTTCTGGGATCAGGACCTTAGTCACAGGCAGATGCTCAGCCAACTGAGCCACGCAGGTGTCCTGATGTCTTTCCTTTAGTAGCAATGCATACCTATGTTCCTTCTAGAACTCTTGGTTTGAGAAAAATCTTCCAAATGTCTAAGGAAAATTTATGGTACATAGTGTAGCTGCCAACAGATTCACACAAATCTTCAAATTATATAAGATATTTATTAGTTTCAACCAGTAGATGAGTCATAAGCATCAGTAGAGATGTGTCTGAGTTTATAGTGCTTTCAGTATAGAAGCCATTCTTATGGCGTCATATTCTCATCTTGTTCTGTGTTTGCCCATACCATCTCACCAGTGCCCAGAAGAGAAAGACGACTCAACCCACTGCTCTTATGGTGAAAATGAGATATGTATCATTAATCTCTGTGTTCGATCACTAAAGTTTCTTTGTCTGGTTTAGCATAGAACTGGAAACATTTGTGTAAAAACACCCTGTTTATATTTTTACTTCCTAAAGAATTTCATTGACTTTCTTTTTGATAGTTTGCAATGTGGGAAAAAATAGAGAAATCAACTATTTGTTCAAATTTAGGAAAGAAGGAGATACCGTGATTACTCTCTCCATTGCTGAATTGAATGGCGTAACAAGGCAGGGAGACAAAGATTTTACCTAAAGTTAGATATTTAAGTAATATCCAAAGAACTCAATGAAGCATGAGAATGATACATCTCTATCAGTTTTTCTTGTCACCATTATTGTTGTTATTGGGTAGCATGCATAGTTGGTCTGATTTTTATTGAATTATTCCCCAACATAATTTTGAAATGAGGATAAGGACCCATGCTGTCCCCTCTTTCCAAGAGAATGAGAATGAGGATGACATGGCATCCAGAGCAATCAGAGTGGCAGATGCTGTGTGTATATTTATGCACATGAGTGTCTGCTAAATGTGGTTGAAACAGACTTTGTGAATATTATAGTAAAGAATAGTTTTCTAAAGTTAAGTTGGAAATTAGGCTTAAAAGAAAAGAAGACTGTTCTTCTTGGGGGATAGATTCATCTTGTAATGTTGTGTTTATGGGTTTATGTGGAAAAGTGGCATGCTCATGGCTTCTGAAGTCCTAACACAAAAATCAGTGTCATTCAGTCTCTTTTATTTCAGTAAAGGTCTTTAGAAGTGTGCCTAGCAATGTTGGAAATGTATCATGAAAGACAGGGTCACTTTACCTCTGACACTGTCATCAGCTATAAGTATTAACAAAATAATAAAGCTATAAGTACTATATGTGGTATTTCAATATTTATGATATTTAGCATCTCCAACCACAGAGTTTATCTCTAAAAATGCAGACTCTATTTTCAGAGTAAGGACACAAGCAGGGATTAAATATTTTTGAAATGTTAGAATGTTAAGTAATTTTAGGAACAACCAATATTTATACTGATCCACTTTTAAGTCATTTGAATTTTCTTATGTCGTTCTTCCTCACAATATCCCTAGGAGATGCCACTCTTTTTTCTATGATGAGCAGTATCCTTCCCATTTGACAGCTAGAGAAACAGAGGCACAGAGAAGGGAAAGAAAATCATACTGAGACAATAGAGAAACTGAGCCAAACAGTAATATGAAAGTTTTAAAGTATTTCATAGGCAAGGTTGTTATATATGCTTACAACTCACTCAATTTTTTTCCCCCTACATTCTGAGCTGGCCTGCTACATTTTAAGGGATAGATTTGAGGAGGCTGTTGTTTTTAATACAGTTTTGTTTTGTTTGATACTTATGTGTTTAATCATTATTGCTGCTGGCTATTGTTCCTTTTCATGTATTTTAATACTTTAATCAATGGGAATTTTATTGGTACTTGTACCCTAAGGCTATTGAAAGTGGAGGGTGCAATTTTATAAATATACAATTGAAATCAGAAAAAATAAAACAGATGGGCATGGAGACCATGTGGGTAATAAAGTGGTAAAGTTCTTCAGGAGCTAGATAAAGAGGTAGGATTCTTCCCAGATGAGTGTTTGTACTAGGATTCCCTGAGTTAAAGAAGTTGGCTCCATTTTTGTTCATTGTATTTTTTCACCTAAAATTTCTTTCTCCTGCTTCTTCAAAAATAATTTTGTCAAGTCTAAAATTACATATGGGGCATTAATATGAATAATAACCTCTTGGATATCTTGACTGTATATTGTAAATATAAGCTTTATACTTTATTTTTGTGCTTGACTGTATTAAATGTAGTGCCTACCTTTATGCTGGTTTATAGTTCCTGTTTGTTTCACATTCAGTTATAAATTTTATTCTTTATATTTACTTGTCTCCTCTTATCCAAATAGATTTCAGAATAGATTTCCTGAGATGTCATATCTGATGCTTCTTTGGTACATTCCCCAGGAAGTGGTAAAGCTCAATTCCTGTAACTTCTTGATAAGCACCTGTAGGATTAGCAGGAAACTAGTGAATAAACCTAATATTTAAAAAAAAAAGCCAGGTCATTCATTCTCCATTAAAGTTATGTTTCTTATTCTTCAGTAACCTGTTCAGTAGCATAGATAATGGTCAGTCTTCTATTCTCACTTCAACCTCTTTGCCATGTTTTGCCCAGGTTTTTTTCTTATATTTTTGTTCTAATAAAGATAATCCCAAACTAATAATTTATCACTATCCACTCTGTTACCACAAGACCGATGATTAAGGAGATACTGAAGAAACTGATCCCCAATATTTAATTACAAGTAAATACCAAAATATGTTCTTGGAAATACTGTAATCTTATCTATATCTAAAAAATAGGAACAACCATTAATTTTCTAAAATTTACTTTGTTCTTCCCTCTCCAAGTGTGGAGAGGAAAAAAAAGATCTAATGGTCTCTTAGGACTATTTAACAATAAGAATTATTGGATTTCTCATAATGATTAAATTAATGGAAATAGGGAAAATGTTTGGTGGAGCTGACCTTCAGATGAAGTTTTCACCCTTTCCCAATAGTGCTGGAAGTTGCATTTCTTTTAATGACTCCACTTAGAGCAGCAGGAAGCAAAGAGATCATCACTAGCAGGTACTTAGACAAGAGTGAGAGGTTGTATGTGGACTGCTCTATTAAAGCATCCCTGTCTAAACAGGGCTTCCTGGAGCTTAAGTGCCCATTGCTGCAGAAGCCAGGATACCATCTGTGAGTGCACAGCAAAGCTCACAGCTTTGTCTAATGAGAGGAACTGCGTCAAGGAGACATTCTTAAATAGATGAAAGATCCATGGCATCTAATGGACAATTAGTTAACTTCATTCTTCAGAGTTTTTAAGCATCTGATAAATGATGAAATAAAGCAAAATGCTTCAAGTGAAACACTAAAGGGAGTTAAAAGCAGTCTAAAAAGAAATGACTTTCAGATTTTTGATCATAAAATACCTAGTAATCAGATTTCATTTGCTATTTTGGTTTCTTTGTTTAGAATTTTGAAGATTATGACCAGTTTCATTATTTGTGGTTAGAACATATGCTAGGCCAGTATTTAAAAATGTATATTGAAATTGGTGAATGCATTACAAATATTGTGAACTTTACTTTTTTTTAAAGATTTTATTTATTTATTTGAGAGAGAGAATGAGAGAGAGTGAGCATGAGAAGGGTAAGGTCAGAGGGAAAAGCCGATTCCCTGCTGAACAGGTAGCCAGATGACACTGTACTCCATCCTGGGACTCTAAGATCATGACCTGAACTGAAGGCAGTCACTCAACCACTGAGCCACCCAGGCGCCCCAAACATTGTGAACTTCAATAAAATAATAATAATACTCAATCTGATGGATCTTAAGGTCACCTGTTAAATTTCAATATTTAACAGATAGTGAAACTGAGGCCCAGAGGGGATAAATGTTTTGTCTAAAAATTAATTCTAAACTTCAAGTTTGAAGATTTTTTGAGCTTTGTATATTGCCTCTCCTTCACACTATTCAATTTAAGTGTGTAGGGAAGACAAATAGAATGATGGTGTTGTAAATTTAGTCTATGTACATTAATTTTATATTGTTTTAAGGTAAAATATTAGAAATGAGTTTTAATTTCTTGCTTCACACTGGACTAGGTTGCTTCAAAAGCCTATGGAAAAATATGTAGCATATACTCTAACTAAAGGAATTTGGGAGAGAAAGGTTAATATACAAAATGGTAGAATGCATTGTATGAAGAAGTACCAAAATGTGTGGCATGGGTAAGAAGTGCTCTCAATGGTCCGAAGAGAGAGAAGTGGCTAGGAGATAGTCTAACAGAGATGATTCAGTAGGAAATAAGGACAGCTCTCTCTGCATGGTCAGTCAGCACTTGATGGAACAAAAGGACACAGGATGCCTGCCTTTGGTTATAGAATTGGGATTTATGGGTGTATTTAACTGACTGATTTAAATGTAGAATATTTTTTTAAAAATTTCTCCATTTGGGGGGCAAAAGAAAGAAGCAGTAGAGCTTCTTTCCTTATTTGGAGAGTTTGATTCTGATTTATTGAATAGAACATCAAATACAGTGGACATCATTAGTTAATACTAATAACAGTAACCTTAACAACACTATTATTCTATTCTTTATTTTCTTGAATATATAGTACAGCCCTGTGAGTTGAGAACACTCTTTTTTTCCCCACACTATGGATGAGAGAAACAGAGAAAAGCAGATCAATTCCAAGAACATGTGGCTCAAAACCACAGGCTCTTAACTGTTAGACTCAATTAAGAAATTTCACAAATCTTGCAAATAATATATACTGCTTTAAAAGCTAAGATTGAAATATTAAAATAAAAATTTGTTTCTTATCATCATGCAGGTTTTTTTCCCTAGTAGGAACAGGAGAGTCCGCAAGAAATCAACTTTCCCCCAAGATTTCAAGATTTTCAAGATATTAATACTAATATAAAATTTACTCTATTAATGTCTTCTTTTAACTCAGCCCAGAGGTTGGTATTGATGGTGGCTGCTCCTAAATCTGGAGACATGCATAAGCCCTGGAGAACAGTGTCTATCATTAAAAAGTTGCCATCTGTCTTTTTTTGATATCTGCTGTGCCACAGTAAGTCACAGTATTTCCCTATCCTTTCAATGACAGCTCATGGTAAGATAAACTTGCCATGATAAGATAAATGGCAACTTTTTAAATGAAAACCACTATGTGTGAGCTGCTTGGTTAGGTTACAGTTCCTCAAAGTGCATCTCATACCTTATTCCCTAATATCAAAACCAATGACCTATTCTTCAAAGGATTTTCTTTTCACTTCTATAACCAACATGATTTACAAAGTTCTCCTCCCCCCCTTTTTATATCCTCTCAGAATGAGACCTTGAGTAACCCTGTAACCTTAACTTCTTATCCCAATTTTTTTGGAACTGTTTGTTTAGAAGACAAAGACATATTCTTTTACTATTTTGGAAATCATCTTTGAGTAAGGTTAGCAAAGTAAGTGGAATAAACTATTTTTATTTATTTGAATTAGTTACCTCCTCATAAAAATAAAGGTACTTTATATATTGGTTAAGAATTGGATCTAGAGGGGTGCGTGGGTGGCTCAGTCATTAAGTGTCTGCCTTGGGCTCAGGTCATGATCCCGGGGTCCTGGGCAGAGCAGAGCAGAGAGGCAGAGAGCCTGACGCGGGGCTCGATACCAGAACCCCAAGATCATGACCGAGTGGAAGGCAGAGGCTAACCCACTGAGCCACCCAGGTGCCCCAATAAGTAAAATCTTAAAAAAAATAAAAAGAATTGAATCTCAAAGTGGTTCCAGTCCATCATAGCTGTCCGATAGCTGGCTGAATCCTGATTTTTCCAAGTCTCTGACTACATACCTGTCAGATAAAGCTAATATTGATAAACCTGATATTGATTCCAAATCAGTGTGGGGTGCTGATTTGCCAGAGAAACCTCCTTCAAGTCCATTTTAATTACTGCTGGGGTCCCTGGATCTTTTTCAGTTTAGAAGGTAAAAAAAATGACCTTATATGGTATTTATAGCATTTTATACAACTGCTAAAATTGTTTAAAGAACAGTTAATAATTTGCAAGCTTACTGTGATAAAATCATGAAATTACTACAAGTGTATTTGCTTTACTTCAGACCATCAAAAATCATATCTAAGTTCCCAAATATTTTTGCTTCCCTCAGACAGACCAAAGGATCAGAACAAATGTGTTTCCTTACTCTGAATTTCACAAAGGCTCAGGATCATCATTGTGAACATTTCTAGATTTTCACAGGAAGAGAAGGAGAATGTATAGATGAACCAGCTCAGTTTGAGCTAAACCGAACACATAGAATTAATATTCTTAATACTTTATTAAATTTCTATATAGGTGTATGGTGCTATTTGCCACTTTTTTCTCTAAAATTCAAATGTTTTATTTAAATCAGGAGATTATTATATCTATGTTTTTACTTAATTTTAGATTAAACCAGGTTTTGTTATATTTGGTTTGCCAAGGAAATTCCTTGTGTAGTGAGTGACTGATTAACATGTAAATATATATTTATGTAAATGTTGTATCTACATGCAAAAACATGTATATATTCAGTAATTATTTATTGAGCACCTCTTGTGTACAGGCACTAATCTGGGTGATGGGGATTCAATGTTGAATAAAAGAAAAGTCTCTGCTCTCATGGTGGGCATGATTATAGTTGAGTTATGGGGGTTGACTAATAATAAATACTGTGGGTTTAGAGAGCAATGAAGTCAGAGGACAATAAAGTAAAATATAATAGTAAGTGGTATACTATGGTAATGGATGATTTGGTCCTACAGTCAGTGAAATTGCAATCTGTATTAAAATCTAATGGTGGGGGTAGATCTAGAGAGGATGATCCAGACAGAGAGTGTAGGATGAGTAAATGATAACGTTACACATTTACAAAGGTAAGGGGGAATGTCTCTGAAGTAGAACATTGCCAATAAGGAGCATAGTCGTAGGAAATTATATTAGAGAAGTGGGCAAGGATAAATTCATATATCGCCGTTAAGGCCAGGGCAGGAAGTTTAGATTTATTCTAAGCATGAACGGAAGCCATAGAAGGATTTTAAGCATGAAAATAGCATTTTAAGTAAAAAAAGAAATCAGATTGGCTTTTGGGTAGAGAATGGGCCACATATTCTCTACCCAAATGTAGACACAATAAATTAAATGTAGGTTCAGATGTAGACACATTAAGTTAAAGAGAAGGCTATTACCGTAGTCTCGGAGCAGTGCTAGTGTTTTATTCAGAAGTGATAATGGTGAAAATGGAAGAAATTTGTGAATTTAATGAAAATCCTGAAGCCAGTATCAACCAGATTTGCTGATGGCTAAGGTAATGAGGGAAGTGCATAAGGAAAGATAATAATTAAGGATAGCACTTAGTTTTTGGCCTGAGCAACTACTTGAAATGGAAGTCTGAAGAACAGAAAGTGTATTTGGAGAAAATGCCTTTTTGTTTATTATTTACTTACATATGAATTTTGAGATTCTTGGATGGCCAAGTAGAAATGATTAGAATTCCGGGGAGAGCAAAGTATCAGCAATAGAAATTTATATTCAGAACATGTTTTGGTGGCTGAATAATATGGGATTGGGTGAGTTCACCTAGGAAATATATGTAAATAAAGGGCATGTAGAGGTCAGAATGAGAAAACAGTACAAGTTAAGTTGACTAGGTCAGAATGACCAATAAAATAGGAGGAGAACCAAATGAGTATGCTTTCACAGAGCCTGGAAAAAAATATTTTAGGCATGAAAGAGTAGTTAAATATGTAAGATGATACTGAAAAGTCAAATAAACAAAAGAATGAAAACTGACCTCGGGACTTGGCAAATAGATGCTTATATAAGACGTACATGTATGTGCTTACACACATATACACACAGAACAAATCATTCATGATTTGACTGTAGTCCTTGCTCACGACCCTAGCTATGAAATAACCAAGTGCTAGTTCCTTATGTGGTTGATAATTGAATTACCTGACTTATACTACCTTGTGCTATATATACAGGACTAAGGTTATAATTTTACAGACTTTTACAGAGACTGCCCACCCATTAAAGTGGTTTTAAACAGATCATTGTTTCATGTGTTTAGCACCACTGAGATGACCTTATAAATCTTTCCAAGCAACCATATTTTAATTGAGGAAAAAGTAAACAAAAGGAAACTTAACACTTACAAATGCTTAGTGAAATTGGGAAATTAATGGTTTTTGCCTTTTCCCCAAAATTGTAGAAACCTTTATGTCTGTGATAAAAAGGGATGAGAAAACAGTCCAAATTTTAGCAATTTGTGTTATTTAGGCTCTTTTTCAATAGGATGTCTGTTAATTCTTGGCATATCATGTCATATTTCACAGTGATAGGTTCTAAAATTTGGAAGGTGAAGTTAAAAAAAAGATCTTCTTGGGGCGCCTGGGTGGCTCAGTGGGTTAAAGCCGCTGCCTTCAGCTCGGGTCATGATCCCAGGGTCGTGGGATCGAGCCCCATATCGGGCTCTCTGCTCTGCGGACAGCCTGCTTCCTCCTCTCTCTCTCTCTGCCTCTCTGCCTACTTGTGATCTCTGTCTGTCAAATAAATAAATAAAATCTTTAAAACAAAAATCATCTTCTATTTCTCTCTAGTCAGCCAACATATATTGATACATTTTATCAATAGGTTTTCCATAGAATTGGATTTTTATATATAACTTAATTTTGGAGGTGCTTTAGAACTACCTTCAAAAAAGTGAATTTGTAATAGTGGCCTCTGTAAAAAAAGGAGAATTTTAATTTAAATAATAATTCTAAACCTAACATTCGCATATAACAATTGTATTAATAATAGAGGATACAGACTTTTGAACATTTGGAGGCACTGAGTTTCCAGAATTTCTCTCCTTTCCCCTTCTTGCTCTTTCCTTTTCTTCTTTTTATTTTTTTAATTTTTTTTTGGCAGGGGCATTGGGGGTGCCTCTAACACACTATCCAGGAGAGACCAGCCCTCTTGTAGAAGGAGCAATTACTTGGGTTGTAGTTCTCCCTCTGCCTGTAATCAGCAGTGGACACTTATCTTATCAGTTGAGACCTGTTTCCTCTCTCACCCTCTATCTCTATCTCTTTTTTTGTGATACAGTAGTGCTGGATTAGACCAGTCTTTTTTTGGAGGATTATGAGAATGCAGTGAAATCTATGGATCCTTTCTACAGGAAAAAAAATGCATAATCACAAAGTTGCAATCATTTTGCATTTTGCCTCAGATGGATCAGAACTTCTGGACTGGAAGATAGCCAGCCTTAATGTCTATTACTTCAGATGCCATGGAGAGGACTGCAGGGATACAGGCAGGGAAAGAGATGTTCATGTCCTCATGCAGTTAATGAAAATCTATTTTCCTACACTAATAGGTAGAGCAAAAGGATGGCTTCCAAAAACCATAAAAGAGTTTATAGCAATCCGTATTCATATTCTGGAAGAACAGAAACCCGACTCACATTAATTTATAGATCTTATTGTACCTTTGCTTAGTCAAGTGAGAATTTTTGTTCTTTTTCCAGCAATAATACAATAGATACCTCTGACTGCATTTGGTAGTCATTACTGAAGCATAGAAAGGATTAGTTTCAATCAATAGAGAGTATGCTTCCCCTTGGCCATCTTAGACTTCTATGGCAGTTAAGGCATTGCTGTCTTAATGTTGTTTGGAGGTCTTTTCACCTTCCTTTAATTAACTATGATTCAACCAAAAGTCTGATCATCTTATATATCCTTACCTCACATGTCATCATAAGCATTATCTTTGCATTTAGAATTCACTAAATGATATAAATTCTTAATCCTTAGAACATAATCATGGCACAATATAATAGCTTACTACCTGATAGTTAATTCATATTTTTAAACTTTTTTATAACCACCAGGCAAAAGTTGAAGAGAAAATTAGCTGTTTTACCATAAATTATTTAAATTACCCTTAGGCAAAAGCTGATAGAAATCACATATTTAAAACAACATTTAAATGAATATTTTACATTGCCATGCCCCATAGCAGAAGTGATAAATATATGATGGATTTTGACAAAGTTGGACTCTCTAGAATTGAGTGGTGATGCACTTCTTTTTCATGACAAATAACTGTCTTGAGTAAGGGAGACAGTAACCTGCAAGTGAAATCTGAGGTGCTAGTCTTTGATAAGAGCACTGAGGACATAATCTTCAAATTCCAAGTAATTCTGTTTCTCAAGGCTTGATAATTATGGGCTCAATGAATGGTTGGGTGGCTCTTTTGGATAGCTGGATACTAATTTATTAAATGTTCATGAGGTAAAGTTTAGTTTACTTTGTCAAGGACTACAGGGCCACTTTTAATTCCAAAATTTTTTGAAAATACATTTTACTACTTCAAAGGAAGACTGGAACAGAGGCCATGAATGACAGAGAAAATTATTTTCTTATTAGCAAAGCAGAGGAAATGATGGCCTCTGACAAACAAACAAACAAAAAAATCCCAAATATTGAGAGCATTTTCTTCATGAAGGTGGTACTTTGAGGGGAAGATAGATTAATTAATATTTAGTCCTATTGAAACTATCATGTACATAGAAATATGGAGCCTAGATGCCCTGTTCTTACCAGTGGCAGCTCTTTTCTCTCAGTCATCGAGTTGTGCCCACAGTTTCCTTACTCACGCTACCTCTTTCTTTTACCAAGTAAATGCACCATCATTTCAGAGAGAACTGATGTTAGTAAAATTAGCCGGTCACACATTGAAGCATTTATTGAGATCCTCTGGTTGTACATTTCCAGATCACAGTTGAGAAAGAAAACAACCTATAGACCAATGAGCAAGTGCATCAAAAGCTGCAAGGGCAGCACATTTTTTTTTTCTAGTATCATCTCTTCTGGGAAACATTACCCTCCTGTGCTCTTCCAGACCATTGATTCCGTTCTGAATCCATAAAAAAGAGATTATAAATCAAAAGAAGGAGGTACTGCTGGAATACTATGAATGGTTTATAAGTTATTTTGTGAACAAAATTGAGACCATTAGAGCTGCTGAGCAGCTTATACATCTAATCATTTTTTCCATTAACTAAGTTTTTTGCCCACTCTAGAGAGAGTGGTATGATTTTTATAGCAGGATCATATAGAATTCGAAAGCATCAAATAGGAAGTGCTTACTAGTTGCTATCCACTTCATATATCTTGTAAATATTGATACCTAAGATATATCATATATCTTGTAAATATTGATACCTTCCTTCTGACATTTTCCCAGGATATGAACCATGGGTTAGCTCTCTCTAATACAGTAAAGTGATGTCATGAAAATGATACAAGATTAAAAGTTAGTAGACACTTATTCTCATCTTAATTTCACTTCAAGCTATTTACATAGCCTTAGGGAAAATTGCTTAACAAAACTCAGCCTCAGTTTCCTTCACAGTACAAAGCTGAAGATGAACCCATGGTATTTTATAGGATATTACACAGAAAAAATGAGATCACATATATGGAATTCTTTCAAAAGTGAAGAACACTTTAAATGTAAAAGCAAAATATAATACCCACCATAATTTATTATGTAATTATTTTCATCATCATTTCTATAGTGTTTT
The DNA here is from genome assembly GCA_003697995.1 of Taxidea taxus jeffersonii. Taxonomy (NCBI): domain Eukaryota; kingdom Metazoa; phylum Chordata; class Mammalia; order Carnivora; family Mustelidae; genus Taxidea; species Taxidea taxus. Next base: position 14,648 of record ML109239.1, read on the forward strand.
AAATTTCAGTTATCTACACACATATACTGAGATTATGATCTTATATCTAAGTGGTTATGTTCTTACTTGTAGGTTGTCGTGGACATCAAGTATTTCTGCAACCTAGCAGCTCTTCATCCTTTCTGGGTAATCATTCCCCAATTTCTGTCTAGGACCATGCTTTTCTCCCTCTGTGTCCATCTCAGTTCACATGTCTTAACTCTACCTTAGGGGCAGATAACATGAATTAGATATAAGTGTGCATTTATTTGGCTTCCAATATTGGTTCAAGGATTGGCCTTCAGTAGAAGTTTAGCTGGAAATACTAGAACACAGTCTCCTACTCTTTTCTGCTTGATCTCAACTGGGAAGGATAGAACCTTGAGAACTGCCAGCAGCCATCTTGTAGACTATATTCAATACATGTTTGAGAGTAAAGTCTTCACAGAAGATGCAGACCTAAGATATGGGAGATGAAAGCAGATTTTAATGAGATTGTTTAAAACCCTATGTCAAGCTGTGACTCTCTGCCCTGTACTCTGCAGTTATATGACCCCAAAAACATACTTTCTTTACTTAAGTCAGTTTTGATTGTTTTCTGTCATTGGCAAACAACATAACTCAAATACAGAAACTAAATATAATTTTTTGAATTATATTTTGAATAATATAATCTTTGAGTGTTTCTGTGTATTTTTAGGTGTTCTCATGAGACTTTTATACCTTTATAAATGTGACCTTCTTACACAGCTGAGATAGATATTATGTTTATTCCCAGATTAAAAATGAAAGAATCCAGATGCAATGCTCAAAGTCACATAAGTAATAAGGGGAAGAGCCAGTATCAGTTACAGTCTGCCAACAGAAACCATACTTTCTATTATGCAATAAGGGTACCGTTTTTGTTTTTTAATGGAAAAATTCTTAACAGCCTATAATCAAAGAACAAGAATATTATATGGGTAATTGAAATTTATGAGTATTTTGAGTAGTTTCAACTATGCCAGCTTTGCCTCCATCATGCCTTCTTCATGAGAATCTCTGGAAACCAGAAAAAGAGAGACTCAATGAAGAATGGAAATTGACCTTAAAACAGAGATTAGGTTAGTGGAAACTAATGTGGAATTGAAGATATCCATGGTGGCAAGAGGAGAGAATAATTTTCTCCTGATTATATTAAAAAATTCTACAATAACATAGTTTGCCTCTGAATGGAATATGAAACTTTGGAACTTAAAAATTCTGGAGTTTGCTGCCCTAGCTTCTACCCCATCAATCTGTGAGTAAATTTCTCCTCAGTTTTGATGATAAAGGACATACTGTGGTAGAGAACTCAGAAAGGGGAATAGGAGAGCTGCATGCTGCTTGGTCTTCACACTTGTATGTATTCTAAATCTAGAATGAATTATAATAAAAAAGTATTATTTTCTATCATTGTGATTCCTGAAGATTTTAGAGTATGTGGAACTTCATGTTACTGAATTAGGCCACTTTCAGAAAAGTTTGGGGACTTATTTTATGCAGGGCACACAATATACAATCATGGCTTAGCTCTCCTAATGGTTATAAATGTGCAGCATAGTCCGATAGGGTTCACATCTTTGTTCCCAGGTGGTTACATATCATCACTGAAAGGAATCACTTAAGATAACATTGATATATGAATTATTTTCCCTGACCAAAAGGAAGCTCTTTCCAGTCAATTGACACTCAGTCTTGAGTGTCTGAATGTCTTACAGTTAAATTATTAGAAAATTACATTGAAAGTAGGGAAGATTTTTTTTCCCTTTACCCATCTTCTAAGTAACTTTAGTACACAGATTCACGTATTTTCAGCTACTTACTAAACTTGAAATAAACTTAAAAAGAATTTTCTTTAAAAATTCAAAATAATTTTCAATGTCAAGTTCTAATTCCAATAGTCATTGTTACTCCATTTTAAATAACAATAGTTGATTCTCACTCCCTTCATCTCTGGAGCACAAAACCAATGCTACCTTCAAGGGGAGAATGAGGCACTAATTCATGCCCCCATTACATCTTGGCTGGATTGCTGCAGTTCATTATAGGCTTTCTTGACTGTTTACCTAGGCAATAAATCTTGTCATTACATATACTACATCTGTCAGGTTCAAGACAACTGCACAAAGGCCCTATTGCTACTATAAACCTTTAATTTAAAAATTTATAATTAAAGAAGGGTAAATATGTTATTTGAGGCTTGATGCATTGGTGATTTGGAGACACTCCAGCATATAACTGTACTTGCTCAAAGTAATAATTTCAGAAGTGAGTAAGAGAAGTGATAGGCAATGGGTCCAACTAGAACAAAATCCCCCGAGAGACATTGCCTCATATTTAGGGCCTCGTTTCTTTGCTAGTCCTAACTACACTGGTAGGATTTGTATCACTAAGAATCTACAAAACCCAAGTAGAAATGGCTTAGGAGATAGGAGGCATCTCAACAGACATATATTTTAATGACCCTTGAATGCTGATTCTGGTTCCCGTGGAATTCTTCAAATTAACTTACTCGGTTTTTATCATCAAAATTAATCAAGAGCAGCTATCAAGGGAATCAATCTAATATCTCTCACTTTCTCTACACTTCTGTTTTTTTAAATGAATATTAAAAATGGCTATCGTTTATTCAGTGACTATTAGGTGCTAGGCACTCTGCTAAGCACTTTCCTTACAATATCCTTGGCAAGAGTCCCTTAAAATAGGAAAATAATCACCTTACTTTAAATATAAATGAATTAAATCTGACAGTTTAAGTTACTCTCTGGATTTGAAATTGAGATCAAATTTAGATAATGTGTCTGCAGTCTTTAAAGCTACACTATGACCGTGATGTTCTCAAACACAGAGTGTTTTGGAGCTTTAATTTGCTAAAATCCTAAAGGACCTAATAGTTCAGAAGAGTAGACTTCTAATTCTCCTTTCTCAAAACCATGCATACTCTACCTACGTGATCTACTTTCTCCTCCTCAATGCTTCAACTTCTGTCTCTTCAACTGCAACTCCCAAATTTATATTTCTAGCTCTGATCTTTCTTCTGTCTTCCAGAATTATGTTGGCAGCTTTATTTTTATCTTTTGGGTTTTTTTAACTTTTTTTTTAATCTTGAAATTAAACTTACAGAAGAGTTTCAAAGATAATACAGAAAGACCCCCAGGTACCATTCATCCAATCTTCCCTGATGTTGGCATTGTATTTTTCTGTAGTTCAATGACACAACTGAGAAATATTATGGTAATTAAACAGTATTAAGTAAACTACAGATTTTATTTGTATTTCAGTAGGTTTTCACTAATGTCCTTTCTCTGTAAGAATCTAATCGAGGACACAACACTCCAGTTTCTCAAATTTTCATTTATCATGACCTTCACAAATTTGATCAATTACTGTATAGAATGCCTGCTTTTTGTCTGATGTTTTCTCATACTTAGATGGACTTTATGAATATTTGGAAAAAACAGCATGGAAATGAAGTGCCTTTCTCATCTCATTTTATGTCTTATTACTTGTGAAGTTCACCTTGATCACTTGGTGAAGGGAGTGTCTTCCAGATTTTTCGACTATGAAGTCTACTTTTTTTTCTCTTTCCATGTACTGTATTTAGAGGTGAGTCCCTAAGACTACTGAAGGGGAGGGTAACTAAGCTTCAATTCCTGAAGGGAAAACTCTGAAAGAATTTTTGAATATATTTTAGAAGTACCATAGTAATTAAAAATACTTGGGGAGGGGCGCCTGGGTGGCTCAGTGGGTTAAGGCCTCTGCCTTCAGCTTAGGTCATGATCTCAGGGTCCTGGGATCCAGCTGCATCAGGCTCTCTGCTCAGCAGGGAGCCTGCTTCTCCCCCCCCCCCC
>ML109239.1:18598-58953 GCA_003697995.1 Taxidea taxus jeffersonii
CCCCCCCCCCCCCCCCGCCCCCTCTGCCTGCCTATCTGCCTACCTGTGATCTCTCTCTGTGTGTCAAATTAAAAAAAAAAAAAAATACTTGGGGAAAGAACTTTGAAGCTATGAAGATATCCTATTTTGTTTTGTTTTTTAAGTTTTACCCCCTAATTTTAGCATTCACAGTAGATCTTGCCTGCAACAATTATTACTGTAGTGTAGTAATGGTTATTTTTAAAAATTATTTCCCACATCCTTTTTTTGTTAATTGACTATAATTCTGTAAGGAAGAATTTCCTTTCTTTCTTTCTTTCTTTCTTTCTCTCTTTCTTTCTTCATACATACAAGCATTCATTTTTCAATTATGTATATTGGGATAGACTTGTAGAAATATATTTTGGGTAATAATTTAATGCTATCATTTTATTGCTCAAATTGTTTCAGCTTTGGCCATTGGGTGTTCTTATGTTGTTGGTTCCTGGTGTCTTTTCAAATGCATCTCCTTTCTTTTTCTGTACTTTCTAGCCACACAAGATTCTCCAGAGCCTTCTGGTATTTCCCTGCCTAAGTACAAGATTCAAATATTCTCGAAGGAGCCCTAAGTTCCTCTTGGAAAATGGTCTTTAGAAACCAAGAGGTATACTCGTTGCTATTGAAGTTTTACTGATTTTAGGCCCTCTTGGTAAACATGCTAAGAAATCTATTCATACTAACCATGTATATGCAGAACTCTGTATTTACTTTATCTATCTATCTATCTATCTATTTACCATTTATCTAGTCTATCAATCAGAAGAATATGAGTTTTCTGATGTCTCTCACTCTGACATACCGCTTCAGGGTACTTTCCAGCCTTTTCTACTTTGCTTATTTTTAACTTTCTTCTTTACAAGCAGAAACCTGGCTCTCATTATCTATAACATATTTGCTTGTCCAAATTTTGTATACATATAAAGTAGTCAGAATTGCTGACATGGACTTCTGTGGAAAACACACACACACACACACAAACTACCAATCAGAGTAAATTGCTTGTGTACAGCTTTCTTTTTTTCTTTTTAGCCTAAGAGTATTTAGTCAAAACACTGTTTTACAAATTTTTAAGGTTAGTTTATTCCTTCCCCATCCTTTTCAGTGTGCATATGTTATATATCTGTATTATAGTTAGAATCCTTCTTCACAATCTGAATATTTCCTCTTGGGTTCTCCTACCATTCTTGTTGTTTTATCCTATTTTTTAAAAGATTTATGTATAACAGACATATGTAAAATGTATAAATTATGAGAATATCTAAATGACTTTTTTACAATGTATATACATAGATATAATTTCATTCAGTTGAAAATATAAAATATCACTGGCACACACACAGTCCCCCTTAGGACTCTCCCAGTCATTACTTACCAAAAAGTAATTTTTTTTTTCCATTTCTGTAACCATGGGCTAGATTTGTGGGCTTTTAAGATTTTTATTTATTATTTATTTGAGAAAGAGGTAGCGATAGAGATAGTGAGAGAGAGAGCTTTGGGTGTTTTTGAACATGCTATACATTCCTTTTTTCCCCCCTCAATATATGTTTATATAATCCATTAATGTTGTGATGTGTAGGAGTAGCTTGTTCTTTTTAATTTCCCTATGGGATTCTTTAATCAAATTTATTGAGGTATAATTCACAAATAATAAAATGCACCTGGTTTTTAAACATACATTTTTGAGTTTTGACATATGTATGCATTCATGTGATCCTCACCCTACTCAAGATACAGAACACTCACATTATCACAAAAAGTTCTTTCTTGCCACCTTCCCCTTCCATTCTCTGCCTCATTAATCTCATTTGTTACCAAATTGGTCATTTTGTAACATTGTTTTCTTCATGTTTCTCCCTGACTTCCAAACCCTTTGGTACTTTTACATTGTTTTCAAGATGAAAAGGGATCTTTTGAATGACCTTTTATGTTCTACCTGAGTTGATCTTTGCTTGCTGTCACTAGCTGCTCTCCTATTCACTGTCATGTCTTCCCAACTACTTAAAATTCCACGAATATCCTAAGATCTTTATTTCATGCCTTCGTACATGCATGAAGCTATTTAAGTCAATAGTGTCTGTCCTTTCCCTCCTCATCCCTGATGACTCAATTGGATGATTTTGCTTACCCCTTAGAACTAAACTGATATCCTTTCTTAATACACTTCTATCAGATGATGGCCCTCAGATACCCATAACTCTCATCTCTGTCATAAAACTTACTGGAGGATATTTTTGTCAATTTTAATTTTATATTCAATATTATACCATAAAATTTATTTTTTAAGATGTTTACTTCTAAGAATATTTATACATGTATACATTCATGTATTACTACTACAATTAAGATACAAAAGAGTTCAATCACCTCAAAAAACTCCCTCATAAGATCACTTTATAGTTGCTCTCTTTCTTCCTCAAGGCCCTGGCAATGACTGATCTGTCCTCTAATACTATTATTTACCTTTATGAGAATGTTATATAAGTGGATCCAATACTATATAATTTTTTTTTTTTAGTTTGGCTTTGAAACTCATCCAAGTTAGTGCATGTATGTTCATTAAATCTTTATATAAATCCTGCAATAAAATTTTAAAAAATATTGTTTTATACAGTCTTTTAAATAAGAGAAGAAAACAGAAAAAAGTATGTATGTAGCCTTTATAATTGTCTAGTCATTTTTACTGATTTTTAAAAATTTTTTACAAAATCAAGTCATCAAGAATTAATTCCTATATAACTTTCTTTTAAGGAGCTACGTCTCTAAGTATTTTTTATATGAAAATATAATTTTGCCTTTTTTTTTTTCTTAAGAGCGGGAAGGTTGGAGAGGGACAGAGGGAGAGTTAAAAAGTCTTAAGCAGGCCCCACACCCATCCCAGAGACAGACATGGAACTCTGTCTCACAACCCTGAGATCATGATCTGAGCTGAAATCAAGAGTAAGATGCTTAACCAACTGAACTACCTAGGAACCCCTTGCCTTCATTTTTTTTTTTTCCTTGCCTTCATTTTTGAAGTATAGCTTTTCTGGTAATAGAATTTTTGGTTGACACTTTATTTTTTCTTTCTTTCAGTACAAAAGGTCTTTGCCTTTGCATTGATCACTAATTTTTATGAGAAATCAGATATTAATCTTATTGTGTTTTTTCCCCTGCATATAATGAGCCATTTTGCTATGGCCAGTTGCAAGATCTTCTGTTTGTCTTTCAACAATGCATCTAGGTGTGAATATCTTTGTGTTTACCCCACTTGGAATTCATTCAACTTCTTTCATATTAGACTAATGTTTTTCATCAAGTTAGGGAAGTTTTGGTCATTATTCCTTAGATTAATTTTTCTGCTTCCTTTGGGGAAGAATCTACTTATATGTTCTTCCATGTTGTTAGCAGAATTCAGGTACTTGTGTTTGTTGAACTCAAGTCCCTATTTCATTGTTGGCTGCCAGCTGAGAGCCACTTTCAGCTCACAGGGCCACCCACGTTCCTTGTCATATACTCTCTACCATTTTTAAAGCCAGCAGTGGATATGTCTCTTGCATCAAATCATTCCCATGCTTCACATGTCTGACCTTTTCTGTTTCTGTCTGCTACTTCCAATTAAAAGACTCATGTTATTAAGTAGGGCTGCCAGTTTACATTTCTTAAAGTCTACTGTTCCATATAATTAAAATCTATCATGTTCATATTCTTGGGGACTATGCAGGGTTTGTATATCAAATATTGGGATCTTGGTGGCCATTTTAGAATTCTTCTTACCAACATATCCTTACTGATTGTAACTACTTATTTTATAATTATGAGAGGAGTATTGAAGTATGTAATATATGAAATGGATTTGTCTATTGCTCTTTTAATTTCTTTCAGTATCTGTCACATATATTTTGATGCACTAGTGTTACATACACATTTAGAATTTTTACATTGTCTTGAAGAATCAATGCAGTTATTATATAATATACCTCTTTATCCCTGCTGATGTTTCTTGTTTTAAAGTTTAGTTTAATATCAGTATTGGTAATCTAGTGTTATTTTACTTGGTATTTGCATAATGTGCATTCTCCATTTCTTAATTTTTTTAACTACTGATATTTTTATATTTAATGTGTGTTTCCACAGACTGTATGTATTTGGGGTTTGGTTTATTTTTTCAAGATGACAATAACTGTCTCTTGTATTTTTAGGCGAATCATATTCAAAGCCATTATTCATATGTTTGAATTAAAATCTTAGGTTCTAAAGGAATTTCTGACATTCTTTTTTCTTTCTGCTTTATCTTAGGTTAACTGAATGCCTCTTTTATTTTTAAGATTTTATTTATTTATTTGAGAGAGTGAGAGAGAGAGAGCATGAGAAGGGGGAGGGTCCGAGGGAGAAGCAGACTCCCTGCTGAGCAGGGATCTTGATGTGGGACTTGATCCCAGGACTCCAGGATCATGACCTGAGCCGAAAGCAGTTGTTTAACCAACTGAGCCACCAGGCACCCCTAATTGAATGCTTCTTATGATTATAATTCATTTCCTCTATTTCCTTGTTTATTATACATCTATTTAAAATAAACTATTTCATTGTTTACTTAGGGATTATAGCATACATTTTGATTAATACATCTACTTTAAACTAACATTATACCACTTCAGAGGTAGTATAAGGGCTTTATAGTGTATATTTATAATTCTTCCCTCTCTACTTCTGTGCAATTATTTTTTTTAACTTTTATCTGTGTTATAAAATATATACAACACCTTCCTACTATCTTTTCTTGAGTGCTATTTTTCTATTAATCAATTAAAATATAAAAGTAAATGAATTTTATATTCATTTTACATTGACTCGTTCTTTTTCCAGTGCTCATTGTTTTTAATTGTAGACCAAATTTCCAATGGGTGCCATATTCTGTATCCTTTAACGTTGACTAAAAAGCATATCAATAAAAAAGAAAGTATTTCTCCTTAGTTTTTGAAGGATATTTTTACTGGCTATAGAATTCTCGATTAATAACTTTTTGTTGTTATTGTTTTCCTTTGTTTTGGTTTGGTTTCTTTGTTAACTTTTCCTTTAATACTTTGAAGATGTACCCCTGGCTTGCATATGTTTTCATGAGAAATTTATTATAATTCTTATATTTTTTTCCTTTTGTAATAGATCTTTTTTCTCTATCTGCTCTCAAGATTTTCTCTTTGTGACTCAGCAGTTTGACTTCGAGAACAGCTAATAATTTTTTTTCAGTGTAATAGTTTGTCCACTTTTGTTTCTTTTTGTTGTTGTTGTTTTGGTTTTTATCTTCTTTGATACTCTCTAAGCTACTTGGATCTCTGGTTTACTGACTGTAATTAATTTTGGTAAATCCTTGGATGCTATTTTTCAAACAATTCTTCTTCCCCATGCTCTTTCTTGCCCCACTTTCTGGCTCTAATTATACATAAAACTCTTGGGAGTTCTATTATTAAAGTGTTTTTATTTTTTTTACTTCTTTGTGTTTTAATTTACGTTATTTTTATTGGCCCATCTTCAAGTTCACTTACTCTTTTCTTAACTGAGATGAATCTACTTGAATCTATCAATGAGATAATCTCACTGAAGAAATTCTTTATCACTATAATGATATTAATTATAGATAGTTCAAATTTCTTCTCTTGCTGTTTTAACAAGATTAGTTCCAAGCATGAATCATGTTCTTCTAATTGCTTTTTAGAGTGTTTGTTATGACCTTATTGCTCTGCCTCTTAGTTTGTTGAAAGCCAGATATCTTCTGTAGGATCATAGATATTTGGAGGTCGCCCCCCCCACACACACAACCAGGGAACACTGGACAATGTATGGAGACATTTTTGCTTTTACTCTTGGTTTGAGTGTTCTGTTGACGTCTAGTAAGAGGAGGCTAGGGCTACTGTTCAACATCCTGCAATGCACAGGGTATTCCCTCTTCCACATACACAAAAGGGTTATTCAGCTCCAAATACCAGTATTGCTGAGGCTGAGAAACCTTGTATTGGTGAGAAATTGTGTTTCAGCTGTGGGTTTGTTTTCCCAAAGTTGTTTCCTCAATACCTATCCTCTTTTCCTTTTGTTTTTGTCTTCCAGCTATGTTTCAGAAAGAATCTATCTCTTGTAATTCTTCAACTATATTGAGCTGTTGTGTAAGCATATTCTTGTTAGCTTGCCAGTGGGTGGGATACAGAAAGACCTTCTCTGATGTTCTGAGTATGCTTTAGTCTTAGTAAGGCACTCTCTCCTAGAGCAAACCAAAAATCTAGAGATATGGCCTTCACAATTGCCCTTGAACCTACTCCAAAGATTGTTTGTTTGTTTGTTTTTCTCTTCTCTTTCCATAACTACAATGAGAAAGATACCCTAAGGCAAGAGTTTCTGTTGCTCTACTCCCTGTTTAATAAGACATTTGTTCTTTAGGAGTAGAATGGATGGTCTAGTTGGCTGTAGATACTGTTCTCCTGCCTATGCAGCCCTGCAAGGGGGTTTTTTCTTAGCATTTTCCCTAGTATTCTTTTTGAGACTTGGTTGGATTTGTGGAAGAAAAGTCTACAAAATAGTGCAGCTTCCCTTCCACCTATATCTTTGGTGCCCATTACATTATACTTTCATGCTAGCTCACATTCACTCTTTAGCAGTTTTCCTTTTTTCTTTCTTTCTTTCTTTCTTTCTTTCTTTCTTTCTTTCTTTCTTTCTTTCTTCTTTTTTAACTCTTAGCTGTAGCTTCTTACCTATTTATATGCTATCTAGTGTTTTCTGCCCAGGTTAGTGAATGCACAGGTCTTTTTCTCCTTGCAAGAGTCCCTCTTTCTCCATGTTTCAGCTTACTTAGTTATCCTGAGATCTCAGTTCTTAATACACTAAGCAAAAGTCATTAATGTGCAAGTTGTCCAGTCCAGTCTTTTCTTTTTGCTTACAAAATGGAAGTACTTCTTTTTCCATCTCTTTACATTTCTAAACTGAAATTGGAAGTGTCTCAAATTTTTATAGGACTGAACTTTGATATACTGTAAGTATCTCAAACTTAACATGATTCTACCACATTTTATATTTGTTATCTACAAAATTTTCTTCTCTCACTTTCCTTATTATTTAAATGCTGCCTCTTTGTGCCACCTAGTCTCACAAACCAAAAATCTAGAAGGCTTCCTTGCTTTACATGGTGTCCATTCTCTAAAAAGACAGTGATGCTTATAAAATGGTAAATGTTGAAGAAAATAGAGAGAGAAGTAGCATTCATATGTCTCTTATTTGCATCAATTTTTATACTATCACTTTGGCAAAAAAAAAAAAAATCCTATACCAAATCAAAGAAACAGAGTAAAAGGGTACTGCCAAAGGATATATATACTGAGAGTTACAAAAGTGAGACACACTAGTGCAATAAATCTACCACCCACATTAGAGTTTGAAAAACAATGATCTGATTGCCTTCTACTTTTTTTGGAAATTCTGTATTGTGGTCTATGTTTTGATTGCCCATGTAGTGAGTATAAAACCATAAATATTACATGGTGCTGTTTGAAAAGCAAAACTGACAACACAAGTGTGATATGAGTGTCTCCAAGCAATCTTTTGGAAAGGTTTTCTTGAGCCAGACACCCCATGAAACACTGAGTTATACTGCAGAATAGAGACCATGGTCTCCTGCTCTATTGCATATTTACAGAGCCTTTGAGGGGGGGCGGTTCTCTTCAATGTTCTAGCTCATCATCGACTACCCAGGGGAGATGTGCCATATCACAAACTAAATTTAAAATGTGGTATCTATTAACTTCATTCTTGGCTAAAATTGAAACAATGAGAATTATTTTTTTAAAAAGAAGTTATTTTAATATTCTGTTAAGTGAAGGAAGGGTCAGGCTAGGTATCCAAAGAAGCTATAGGGTATGATTAAAATTCTTCTGTGAGTAAGATATAAATCACTTGAGTTTACCTTATTTATATCATGCCTTTAGGTCTTAATTTCTTCAGTCACATATTATCATCATTTCACCTTCTTTTTCATCTTTTTCCTTTTCCTTTATAAGGATGGTACAAGAGAAAGACGAAGTTTCTTAGAAGAAGCTTGGGTTGCTGTTTCCAAAATACCCTATGCTCTGTGATAATATGCAAAAAAATTTATTTTTTTGTAAACTGTAGTTCCATTCCTCTGTATTAAGGGAAATATTAATATCTTGTGATGGTGGAATGAGATAATATATGCAAAAGAGTAGTTTTTAAATAATAATGACTGACCAAGTTCAAAACACTATTATCATTTATCATAGACCCTGTGTACATATTTCTTAACATTTCAGGAACTCTGAAGTTAAGACTGAGATGTGTTGGCATTTAATTGGCAATGCTTCCCACTCCTTTTCTTGGTATAGCATGAAATAATAATGTGCCTTAAAATTGATAGATGTATGAATCATTGAAAAAAAAAGTTAATTATTAGGGGCACCTGTGTGGCTCAGCCTATTGAGCGTCTGACTCTTGATCTCATCTCAGGTCATGATCTCAGGATCATGGGACGAAGTTCCCTGTCAGGCTCTATGCTTAGCACAGTGTCTGCTTAAGCCTCTCTCTCTCCCCTTCAGTGCCTCCCTCATTCACACGCACTTGCATGTATGTTCTCTAAATAAATAAATAAATAAATAAAATCTGTAAAAAAAAGTATAATTATTATAAATTCCAGTATTTCAAAGTGCAGTTTCTCATGAAAGAAGTCTTTATAAAAACTGAATGTAAAAAGCATTCCTATTTAGAAACCATAGGGTAAGAAGCCCCCAAAAATTGAAAGGAGCACATACATGCAAGTACAGGCAGTCTTATTTCTTAGCAAGTACAGTATAATTCAATACATTTAATAGCATGAAATAATATAAAAGGTTGGCATTCTCATTTTACTCTAAGATAGGAGACATCACACTAATATGTCCTTTAAATATAAATATACTTAATAATATTATTTTTCAACATTTTTATATTACTTTATTTCTTTTTTGCATTTTTTTTCTCATCAGGACCCTATTATTTATGTAGGGCAAGTGTATATTAGTATACTACCCCTCTTCTCAGCTAGTGAAACTGAGCTCCCCTCCCCCCGCATGATGTCCCTCAGTATATAGTGTGTTAACATGAGTTTAGAATCTGAAATAGGATTTGATCCCTAAATTTATTTTCTTTCTGATAGACCAGGCATAATTTTTTCCTACTGGACTCCAGAGAAACTAAAAGCCTAAATTAGAGGATTTTTGACTTAGCTTCTGAGAAATAACAACCAAAAGTTCAAAGGAAAAGAAGAAATAGTAATGCTTCATTTAGGTAAAAATTTGGAACTCTCTTCCTGATCTTCCTTTTTTACCCATTGATCTTTTCTTTGTATGGAATCAGTTAAAATCCTTGCATCCTAGTAAGTCAGCATCCTTCAGTAACCCATAAGTACTGATTCTGTATCAGTTATTGGCCCATGGCCGTGGCATCAACAAAAATACCAAGAACAAAGTCTGTTGATATTTTAAAAAGTATTCACATTAAGTCAGACTGTGTGCTATGTGTTTTACAATGTTAATCTCATTTTACACACCCAAAAATCAACTGTCAGACTGGATTTCAACCCCCGTCTACATGTCTGGAAAGACAGAGCTATTTCTATGGCACAATGCTGCTTCTCATTAGAATAAGAAAGTACAAACAAGAAGTACACTTCAGGGACGCCTGGGTGGCTCAGTTGGTTAAGCGGCTGCCTTCAGCTCAGGTCTTGATCCCAGCATCCTGGGATCGAGTCCCACATCTGGCTCCTTGCTCGGCAGGGAGCCTGCTCCTTCCTCTGCCTCTGCCTGCCTCTCTGTCTGCCTGTGCTTACTCTCTCTCTCTCTCTAACTAATAAATAAATAAAATCTTAAAAAAAAAAAAGAAGTACACTTCATAGATGTTTAAGTATGAAGAGCTAAGATTGGTTCATGAACAATGTATTATAAAATTGATTATCTATAACCAAGTCATTACCAAATCAAGCAAGAATGTTAATCTAGTATTCCACAAACTGTCTCTAGGCAGTATCATCTGCTCTTGGGGCTTCAACTACTGCATAGATGAAAAGCCTTAAAAATTTATCTTTTGGCTAAATTTTAAGATCCTGACACTTCTCCAGTTAAATTGCCACCAGTATCCCAAATAAAATGCATCCTCCTCAGTGCCATGAATGATATCACATTTAGTGCTTCCTAAGCCAGACACCAAAGATTCATTCTCCTTTCCCTGCCTTGCCCTCCCCTACTTTGCCCTCCCCTTACAATTAATTGATCACTGTGTTTTGTAATTCCTCTTGTTTTCAAGCCCTTTGAATCCGTCTCCTTTGCCTAACCCTTCGCTCCTTCCTTGGTTCAACTCCTCCTAATTTCTTCCTGAGTTACTGTAATCTAACTGCTCCTTGTGCCCTATGCCACCCTCTTTGTGATCTATTGTCCACTTATGTATCCATGCTTATTTCTCTTTAATGTCTAGGATTCTGTCACCACACTAATTGAAATTGTCACTGAATATTATCTAACCTAAGCTGTTAGCAGGGCCCATGAAGCCTCTGAATATGTGTCCCTTGAATTTTTCCCCTTAAATTCTATTGTACACTTGCCCATCGTGCTCTAGGCATCTACACACTGCAGATAGGCATTACACAAAATATGCGAGTCAAAATGCAACACATTTGGCAACAACTGATGCATTGTCAAAATCTCCTTTGAAAATTACAATGAAGTACAAGACTCATATTTTATGTATACTGTATTTTCTCTTCACAGATCTAGTGCAGCCAAATTTCCCCCCGTAATTGAAACAAATCTTTTTGTCAGCTTTTGCTACACATTTATTTTGATTTCCTATATGTTAAATGCATTTATGATGTGACTCCCATGTGCTGCCCATCAATGGACATGCAGGTATTTTCTTTCTATTTTTTTTTTTAAGATTTTATTTATTTATTCGTCAGAGAGAGAGAACACAAGCAGGCAGAGTGGCAGGCTGAGGCAGAGAGGAAAGCTGGCGCCCTGCTGAGCAAGGAGCCCGATGTGGCACATGATCTCAGGACCCTGGGCTCATGACCTGAGCCAAAGGCAGCGCTTAACTGACTGAACCACTCAAGCATCACCCACCTTCTTTTTTAAAGATACTTTCTGTTTTGTTGACAAATGTTTACTTGACTTTTTTTTTTTTTTAAAGATTTTATTTATTTATTAGAGAGAGAGCGGGAGCGAGCACAGGCAGACAGAATGGCAGGCAGAGGCAGAGGGAGAAGCAGGCTCCCTGCTGAGCAAGGAGCCCAATGTGGGACTCGATCCCAGGACACTGGGATCATGACCTGAGCCGAAGGCAGCTGCTCAACCAACCGAGCCACCCAGGCATCCCTTGACTTTTAAACGCAACCCTACATCCATGTCATTCAGACTTCCCTGATTATCCCTTCTGGGTTTCCTTCTTTTGTGATTCCATAATATTTAGGTAATGATCTTATTATTATTTGTCTGTCACACTTTTCTTGTAAAATGTTATGTTTGCTTAGGTTTCTAGAAGGGTATGAGCTAAAACATTGTCAGGGTTCCAGTTTTATGTGTCTTTAAACTTTGTTCTTAGGTTATTGCCTGGTACATAGTAAGTAAACAGTAAATACTTATTTCATATGTGAGTAAATAGCAAATATTATTATGCACAAGTTTTGCTATACCACATGACCATAAATAACCAAATTTTTAAGTGAGACTCTCAATATGCTTATTTGTTGTGCCTAATTTGTAGAAAGAAAAGGTGTAGAAAAGAAATCTGGCCTAAAAATAGTCACTTTGAGATAGGGGCTTGTGTGGAGCTACCCTTATTTAAAACCTGTGGGTATCCAGAATTTTCTTTTTTCAGGAGAGAACAGATATGAAACCATCTCTAACATTGCTTAGGCTCACCCAATGGGTCCATTTAATTCATTTAGTTTGGCCAGGATATCAGAAAACAATTCAGGTGAGGATATTATTGTTCTCCTTTATGTTGCCTGTAAATAAAGCTCTGCCTTACCGCCCAGTCCCAGCCCTCATGGATGAAAACTTTAGCAGCTCCAAGTTCTGTTCCTGTGCTTCCTGCAAGAGTTTTCATCCCTGAATTGATAGAATTTAATGTCAACTTAGCTTTTCTGTAGCTGTCTTTTAATCTAGTACACAGCTTACATATATGTGGGCTGTATTTCATTCCTCCTACTTAGTACTCTTTTTAAAAACTTCTTTCTGTTTTTGTGGCCTCACATAATGCCAATAATTTTCTGTTCAGTCTAATGATCCTGCAGTAATAAAATTAACAATATTTATGATGATGTCAATTCAATTTTAAAAAGTGCTTGCATCTTTAAATCGAATACATGTCTCTACAACATAATAGGACTGTCTGTATACATTTGATCATCAGCTTTTAACTTCTAACCTCCAATTTGGGAGTTGATTTTATCAAATTTCTTCTTTATGATATGCAGTTATCATGGGTCTACACAAAGCCTCTTTTTGTGTTTTACTTTTTATTGTCTTTACCTAATCTTCATTTTTATTCTGTCTTCTTTCATTGACTCAGACTTTCATGTCAAATGTCATATATATATGAGATACACATATCTCATACATATATATGTATATATATACATATCCCTTCTAAAATATATACTAATTCTTTATGCATATATTTAATTCATAGAAATTTTATTGAGCTATTGATAGAATTATGTTTGTGTTTTTTAAAAAGATTTTGTTTATTTGAGAGAACGAAAGAATACAAGCAGGGGGAATGGCAGAGGAAGAGGAAGAAGCAGGCTCCCCACTGGGCAGGGAGCCCAGTGCAGGGCTCAATGTAGGGCTTGATCCCAGGATCCTAGGAAGGATGATCAGAGCCGAAGGAAGATTCTTAACTGACTGAGCCACCCAGGCATCTTTAGAATTATGTTTCTTACCTTTGTTATTATATAAGCCTTTCAAATTCAATCCAGGTTACCAAATATATTTTTAGGGTTTAAATGTTAACTGTTACATGCTGTTATAGACTAAATTGTGTCCCCAAACAAACATTTACATTTTTAAGTCTCCACCCCTAATGTCTCAGAATGTAACTATATTTGGAGAAAGTTTTTAAATTTGTGTTATAACTGACATATAACATTATTATATTAGTTTCACTTGTACAATATAAGTCAACATAGGTATGTGTTGTGAAATGATCACCACAATAAGTCTAAGTAACAAACTATCACCATAAGTGGTTACAGTATTTTTTTCTTCTTATGATAATAACTTTTAAGATCTATTCCCTTAGTAACTTCCAAATATATAATACAGAATTATTAACTATAGTCATTAAGAAAGTCACTAAAGAGATTATTAAGTTAAAATGAGATGGTTAGGACAGGGTCCTTGTACTATGACTAGTGATCTTATAAGATGAGGGAGAAATACCAGGGGTATGTAGGCACAGAGCTACACAAAGAAGCAGTAAGAGCGTGACTGTCTGCAACCAAGGAGAAAGGCCTTGGAGAAACCAACCTAGCTGGCACCTTGGACTTCCAAGTTCCAAAATTGTGAGACAGTAAGGTTCTGTTTAAGCCACCCCGTCTGTGATGTTCTGTTATGGCAGCTCTGGGAAACAGATACATGTGGTATTTCATTATATATATGGATTCTACACATATATGCATCCAAACACATGTCTAACATTGTTCATATCTCCTGCTCTAATAATAATTATCACCTCAGTTATAAGCATCTCTGTAACCACAAATAGTGCTGTAAAAAATTCATACATAGCCTCACTGCAGGGGTTCTCTTCAGCATATTTCCAAAAAATGAAAAGTAGAATGCTAAATGTGCACAATCTATATTTCACTAAGTATGGAGGGTTGGCTCACTTAGATGTAACCATCATGTAATCCTCCTTCCAGCAGCACAAGATTCCCTTTCTCTACATAAAATAGTCAAATTAGTAATATGTGGGAACCCAATCTAGAACAACCTGAAGGATGTCAAAATGTGATGTCCATTTTGATCTCATTGTTTTAATGTGTATTTCTCTGATTATTAGTAGAATGCTCATTTATTTCAATACTTTTGATGCCCTGGTGGTAATTACATTAAAATAGTTTGTCTTTTTTGTTTGTTTTCCCTTTTTCTGTTTCATTTGCAGCTGTTCATTTAATTTTTCAAATATGTACTCTTTATTGAGTTTATACATTGAAATACCTTCTTTCAGCCTATCAGTTGTATGTTGACTCTGGATATTTTATCCACAAAATCCATTATGTCTGATATAGCTAAGTCTGTTGAATTTTTCACTCATGGTTTATGATTTGATTTATGTCTTTATCTACCTCCAAATTATGGAGATACTATACCATTTTTCTGTTATATTTTGAATTTTATCTTTTACATCTAGGGCTTAATTAAACTGAATTTGAGCTTAATAAATGAGAAAAAGAGAAATCCGTATCTTTTTTTCCACAATGCAGCATGACAGTAATTCCAACTACATCCATTAAACATCCCACTGTACACATATATACATATCGCATTCTCCCTTTGATTCTATTAACTATGAATCATGTTTGCACTGTGTGTATGTGTGCTTTTATAATGGCTTTGTATATTATCTTAATATTGATAAGGTAGAATGAGGTCTACATTTTTTCTCATCTATTTTAAAATTGACTTAGCTATTCATGGACCTTTATTCTTTCACATAAGGTCTATTATAAGTTTCTCAAATTCTTCAAAAGTCAGTTGCAATTTCTTTTAAGAAGTATTAAATTTATATATTAATATCTTTATGATCTTAAGTTATCATCTCTAAACCTATATATCTGCATTCAGTCATGTCTTTTATATCCTTTAACCTACTTTAATATGTTCTCTATAAAAATCTATACATTATTTGTTGACTTAATTTTCAGCAACTTTGTTTTCTATTATATTATCTATTTAGCTATTCCTTAGGTAGATACTTTCTACACACTTTTGCAAATCAACCTTGCAACCAACTACCTTAATACAATTTTTCTTAGTTCTAATGGGTTTTTTATTCCATTATATCTCATATATAAATGATATAATTTTAAAATAATATATTTTTCTTTTACAATTATCTATGGATATATAAATATATAAATAGTGTGTATCTATGCATATATATGTACACACACACTAATTGTATATATATACCTCACTATTTTAAAAGGATCTTGAATTTATCCATTCATATATGTTTATGTATATGTAATTTACATGCATATAGATAAGTACATACAAACATAGAGATAGATCTGTAGATAGCTGCATCTGAATCAATATTTATGTACTAAAGAGAAAGAGAGGGATATCTAAGTGGCTTGGTCAGTTTAGCATCTGCCTTTGGCTCACTCAGGTCATGATCCCAAGGTACTGGGATTGAGTCCTGTATCAGTCTCCTTGCTCAGCAGGGAGCCTGCTTCTCCCTCTGCCTGATGCTCCCCTTAATTGCGCCCTCTCTCTCTCTCTCTGACAAATAAAATCTTAAAAAAAAATAGAGAGATATAAGCACATATATGGATCTATACAGATAGAAATCCAGTTCATGCATGTATATGTATATATACATATGTATATATGTATATATACATGTAGATAAATAAATATACATCTTGATAGAGAAAGATATATTGACTTTTTATTATTTTGTTATATATATGTTGTTAGGATATAAAGTGGTTGATCTTGGTGTATTGTTTTTAATACAAAATTACATTACTTTAGGGAACATATTGTTAAGTAATTTTGCATATAGAATCAGGAATAAAACAAGTTTTTAATCTTCCCCTGAATTATTCTTATCTAATCTTGTAAACATAGTTATATTAGCTTCACAACCCTATGCCTCTTCAGGAACAACTTTTACAGGGAAAAAATTATTACTCCTTAAATTGACAGAATTCAGTCATCTGGGGCATGGCTTTTACTGGAGAAATATAATTGATAAAATGTTAGTTTTTGGGTTCTTTTTAAAGACTTTATTTATTTATTTGACAGACAAGAGATCACAAGTAGGCAGAGACACAGGCAGAGAGATAGAGAAAGCAGGCTTCCCCCCAAGCAGAGAGCCTGATGCGGGGCTAGATCCCAGGACTCTGGGATCATGACCTGAGCTGAAGGCGGAGACTTTAACCCACTGAGCCACCCAGGTGCCCCAAATGTTAGTTTTTTTTTTAAATTTTTGGTACATCTAAGTTTTATTGTTCCTCTTTCTTTAAAGTTAACATTTTATACTTTATGAAAAATTTATCTGTTTTTTTCTCAGTCTGAAAATGTATTGGGTGTCATTATAGTTTTTCAATTATTTGTTTCTGTGATGGCATGTGAAGTTATTTCTCATTTTCTTTGGAATTTGTTTCATTTGCATCATCTCTTTTTCCCCCCTCCTTTTACTTGGCAACAGTGCCACTAGATTTTCTAAATCATTTTTAATGACTAGTTTGGCTTTGAAATCATCAATCTTTTGTTTTCTTCTTTATTGATTTCTGCCTTTATCTTATGATCTCCTTTCATCCTATTGGGTTTTATTTAGGTTCTCTCTTTCTAGGTATTTTAGTTTCTTTTTTAATTTTAGTTTCTTTTTAAATTTTTTTTTGTTTATTTATAACTAAATTTGAAGTGTCCTGTAAGTACTACTGGTGTAGCTATGTTTTTCTTAATTATTATTATGTTCAGTTAGCCACTCTATAGTACATCATTAGTTTTTGATGTAGTGTTCCATGATTCACTAGTTACATAACACCCAGCACACATCACAACACATGCCGTCCTTAATACCCATCAGCCTGTCACCCCTCTCCTCACCCTCCTCCCTTCTGAAACCCTCAGTTTGTTTCCCAGGGTCCATAGTCTCTCATGGATCATCTCCCTCTCTGATTTCTCCCTCTTCAGATTTTCCTCCCTTTGCCCTGAAGTCCTCTGTGCTATTGCTTATGTTCCACATATGAGTGAAACCATGCAATTGTCTTTCTCTGCTTGACTTACTTCACTTAGCATAACCCCCACTAGTTCTATCCATGTCAGTGCAAATGAAGAGTATTCATCCTTTCTGATGGCTGAATAATATTTCATTATATATATGTACCACATCTTCTTTATCCACTCATCTCTTGAAGGGCATCTTGGTTCCTTCCATAGTTTGACTATTGTGGACATTGCTGCTATGAACATTATTAGGTTGCATGTGTCCCTTATTTTCACGACATCTGTATCTTTGGGGTAAATGCCTAGTAATGTAATTGCTGGGTCATTGGGTAGCTCTGTTTTTAACACCTTGAGGATGTTTTCCATCTACTTTCCCAGAGTGGCTATACCAGCTTGCATTCCCACCAGCAGTGTAAGAGGATTCCCCTTTCTCCACATCTTCGACAACAGTTTTTGTTTCCTGTCTTGTTAATTTTTGCCACTCTAACTGGTGGTATCTCATTATGGTTTTGATTTGTATTTCTCTGATGGCTGATGATGTTGAGCATTTTTTCATATGTCTGTTAGACATTTGTATGTCTTCTTTGGAGAAGTGTCTGTTCATGTCTTCTGCCCATTTTTGACTGGGTTATTTTTTTAGCTGTGTTTTCATAGATTTTAGCCATTAGTAATTTTATGTCATTTGGCTATAACATTTTCACAATTTAGTTTTGTTTTATTTTTTTAAAAGATTTATATTTATTTATTTGACAGAGAGAGAACTCATGATAGTGCGTGCAAGAGGTGGGAGGGCAGAGGGGGAGAATCCTTAAGCAGACTCCCCACCAAGCCTGGAAACAGGGGCACAGTTGGGAGGAGATGGAGTGGAAGGGGGGGGGTGTGACGAGACTCAAATCCTAGGATCCAAAGATCATGACCCGAGCCAAAAATCAAGAGTTTGAGGCTCAGTTGACTGAGCCACCCAGGCACGCCTCACAATTTAGTTTTAAATTCCTCTCTCATTCAAAGACTATTTAGCAGTAATATTTCTTTCTTTTTTTATTAATTTATTTTTTTTATTTAAACATATAATGTAACCCCACCACCCTCTCCCAACCCCCCTCCCCCCCCCCCCCCTCAGTTTGTTTTATGACATTAAGAGTCTCTTTTGGTTTGTCTCCCTCCCAATCCCATCTTGTTTCCTTTTTTCTTTTCCTACCCCCTTAGCCCCCACCCCCATCGCATCTTCACTTCCTCATATCAGGGAGATCATATGATAGTTGTCTTTCTCCGACTGACTTATTTCGCTAAGCATAATACCCTCTAGTTCCATCCATGTCGTCGCAAATGGTAAGATTTCATTTATTTTGATGGCTGCATAGTATCCATTGTATATATATATATATATATATATATATATATATATATATATATCTATTCTTCTTTATCCATTCATCTGTTGATGGACATCTAGGTTCTTTCCATAACTTGGCTATTGTGGACATTGCTGCTATAAACATTCGGGTACACGTGCCGCTTTGGATCACTACGTTTGTATCTTTAGGGTAAATACCCAGTAGTGCAATTGCTGGGTCATAAGGTAGCTCTATTTTCAACTTTTTGAGGAACCTCCATGCTCTTTTCCAGAGTGGTTACACCAGCTTGCATTCCCACCAACAGTGTAGGAGGGTTCCCCTTTCTCCACATCCTCGCCAGCATCTGTCATTTCCTGACTTGTTAATTTTAGCCATTCTGACTGGTGTGAGATGGTATCGCATTGTGGTTTTGATTTGTATTTCCCTGATGCCCAGTGATGTGGAGCACTTTTTCATGTGTCTGTTGGCCATCTGGATGTCTTTGCAGAAATGTCTGTTCATGTCCTCTTAGCAGTAATATTTCAATTTAAATTGTGTACATATTAAATGCTAGATTATGCTTACTAACTGATAATCCCATTGCATGCTGGTTAGAGAACATACTTTAATTTTTGGCATATTCACTGTATCATTTATTACTGAAGACATGATCATTGTTCATGAATGATCATGTATTTTGTGGCATAATGAGCAATCTTTTAGGTAAAAATTTTCTATATGTATAAATATGCCTACATAAATATGGTTTGATGAAGTTATATTAATTTGTTGCCAATATATATGAAGAACGTTTGTGTTTCTTAATCATGTTATTCCAATAATCAATGTACTTAATGTTTTCTTTCTATTTAATCTGCCAGGTTCTGAAAATTTTATGACAAAATATCAAAGTAGAATTGCTGATTTGTCTGTTCCCTCTATAAGTCTGTCAGATTTTTGGTTTCTGTTTTTAAGTTATTTTGTTAGATATTTATGTATTCATAATGATTTTTTCTTTTTGATTGTATTCTTCATATTACCACTATAAAATATCTTTTCAAAGTTATATTTTTAATCAAAATTTTGCATTTTAAATACAAATTAATGCATTTTGTTGTTTGCTTTTTATATTTTATTCCAGTATATAATCTCTTGGGTTTTGTAGCATTTTATTTGGCGTACTTTCCAGTAAGTATCAAAATTTCAGATTTTTCCTATTAGTGCAAATATAGTTCTCTAGCTTTTATTTGGGATCTGTACTGTATTTTTATTTAATAGCATTATTGTCACACCAGGACTCGTTTCTACCTTCTTACTTATTATAAATATTAACTATGCTTCGTTCTTCTACATTCTTCCACTAAACAAACCAAGTTTATTTCTTTTTTTTTCCATTGTTTTTGCACCACACCCAGTGCTCCATGCAATAGGTGCCCTCCTTAATACCCACCACGAGGCTCACTCATCTCCCCACTGCCCTCCCTTCCAAAACCCTCAGTTTGTTTCTCAGAGTCCACAGTCTCTCATGCGCTTCATCTCCCCCTCCCATTCCCCCAATTCACTTTTCCTTTCCTTCTGCTAATGTTCTGCATCCTCCACAAGTGAAACCATATGGTATTTGACTTTCTCTGTTTGACTTACTTCACTCAGCATAATCTCCTCCAATCCTGTCCATGTTGATGCAAAAGTTGGGTATTCATCCCTCCTGATGGAGGCGTAATATTCCATTGTATATATAGACCATATCTTCTTTATCCATTTGTCTGTTGAAGGGCATCTTGGCTCTTGCCACAATTCAGCGACTGTGGCAATCGCTGCTATGAACATTGGGGTACAGATGGCCCTTCTTTCCACTACATCTGTATCTTTGGGGTAAATACCCAGTAGTGCAATTGCAGGGTCATAGGGTAGCTCTATTTTTTATTTTTTTTCCCACTTTATATTATTCTATTTCTTTTCAGTGTTCCAGCATTCATTGTTTATTCACCATACCCAGTGCTATTTTTTAATTTCTTAAGGAATCTCCACACTGTTTTCCAAAGTGGCTGCACCAACTTGCATTCCCACCAACAGTATAAGAGAGTTCCCACTTCTCCATATCCTCTCCAACCCTTGTTGTTTACTGTCTTGTTAATTTTAGCCATTCTAACTGGTGTAAGGTGGTATCTCAAAGTGGTTTTGATTTGTATCTCCCTGATGGCTAATGATGATGAACATTGTTTCATGTGTCTGTTAGCCATTTGTATGCCTTCTTTGGGGAAGTGTCTGTTCATGTCTTCTGCCCATTTTTTTATGTGATTTTCTGTTTTTTGAATGTTGAGTTTGAAGAATTCTTTACAGATCTTAGATATCAGCCCTTTGTCTGTAGTGTCATTTGCCAATATCTTCTCCTATTCCATGGCTTGCCTCTTTGTTTTGTTGACTGTTTCCTTTGCTGTGCAGAAGTTTTGATCTTGATGAAGTTCCAAAAGTTCATTTTTGCTTTTGTTTCCTTTGCCTTTGGAGACATGTCTTAAAGGAAGTTGTTGTGGCTGAAGTCAAAGAGGTTACTGCCTATGTTCTCTTCTAGGATTTTGATAGACTGCTGCCTCATGTTGAGGTCTTTTATCCATTTTGAGTTTATCTTTGTGTATGGTGTAAGAGAATGGTCAAGTTTCATTCTTCTATACATAGCTGTCCAATTTTCCCAGCACCATTTATTGAAGAGATTGTCTTTTTCCCACTAGATATTTTTCCTGCTTTGTCGAACAAGTTCATTTCTTGAGAGTAAACATTCAATATTCAAAGCTTCTGTGAGTTTACTTCAGTTGTTTGTTTGTTTCTTTTAATTTTATGGGTATCCAGTATCTCCAGTTGATTTTTCTTTCTGCCTAGCTTCTTGGCTTAATTTATTATTTGCATATCCTTCTCTGTCTTCCTATAGATAATGACTATTCAAATTTTTGTTTATTCATCCCATTAATTGTGCTTTATATGGCATAGTTATTCAGTTGAATTATTACCCAGTAACTGCACCTCTCAGCTGTCTTATAATTTCCCTGAAAGTATCAACTCATTCACTGGAAGTATGTCCCTCAGGTTCTCAGGAGTAAGTTTTACCACTACACATCTAGCAACCCACTCCAGCCACATTCTCCAACACATACCACATAATGCTTGCCTTTAAGAAGTTAAGAGTACTCATTTTTCAAAAAATAATAAAAGTAAAAATAAGCAAAAATTCCTATACCAAAATAACCAAAAATTCCTTGCACCACAAAGTATATTTTCTAGGGACAAGATAACTCAAGAAGTAGAATATTTTTCTGAATCTATAGACATCTGTACACCAATCCAGCCAGTCTAGAAGGACATCCCTGACCTGATCTAAATTGCTACTGCTCTTTCTAGGGTATTGGGGCAAGTGATGACACACTAACAGCAATTCGGGGGCAAGACATTCAGGGACAAGACATGAGCATAGCTGTAAAGCTCATCCTTTTCTTAATCTCTGACTAGAAGTTCTTGTTGATAGACTTCACATTGTCACCTCCTTTCCTTCCATCTCTCAGTGGCAAGCAACCACCTTAACCCTACACAGAGATTTCATATTTTCTTTCTTATATCTCAAAATCAGCTTTCTTCTATGCACTTTCAAGGTTGTTTTTAGAGAAAGCCAGCAACTCATTATATTTTTCGCATATCAGAAATGTGAGGCTGGCAAAAAATTCTGCAGGAGCCATCTTTTCTGTATGAGTGTGTGTGTGTGTTTCTGCTATAGCTTTCAGCTTTAAGTGTCAATATCAACTCATCTTGTTGATGTGTTTCATGGTAACATGAAAACAAATCTAAATACATAACATTTTTTCTCCTGACATATGTATCTGATTTTTTCCTTACTATGGTTTTTCCTTGATTTTCCAAAATGTATATACCAAACAAAAGTAAAGCAAGATGTAAACATTCTTAACTTTACTCTCTCCAAACAGGATGAAGAAATCTCCCATAATCACTGCCTTCTGCTAGCTCACAAATAGTTGCCTGTACATACTTGATTCTGTTCTGAACTCTATTGTCGAATATCCTATTAATAATATTATCAAGTGGCCTGACTATGTAACAAACATTTTAATGTCACTATATCACAGTTATCCCAAAAGTGAGACTCTCCTTCATATATAATGTAACAATCAATTTTATTGATGTTACTAAATATAATATATATAATGTATATATATATAATGTAACAATCAATTTATATATATAATGTAACAATATAATGTATATAATATATAATATATATAATGTATATATATAATGTAACAATCAATTTTATTTATGTTACTAAATAGATTTTATTGTCATATTTTAGTTTTATATGTTTAATTTGTCCTAAGCAAACTTTGAGAGAAAATAACTAATTTCCCTTTAGAATTATTATCTTTTATGTCAAAATACAGAAATTTTTAAAAAATTCTATCGCTTCCCATATATTGAGGACTTAATAATATCTTATCGCCAAATAAATCTCACCCTACTTATGAAAACAAAACAACAACAAAGGCACTCATTGTGTGAGAAATTTCAGCATATTACTTTCATTCTGTATCTGTTGCCAGTATATTTGAATTAGTAAAGAAATAATTTGTGCTAATACAAGACAATGTGCTAAATGTGCCAATTTGACCTTTTAACTTAGGTTTAAATCTAGATGACCAGAAAGCAAAAAACAAGAAAACCAAACATATCTACTAATTGTATGTATATGGGGTATAAAATAACTCAAGATATCTGAATTTAGGCAGAAAGTTACATCTATAAGGAGACAAGGAGGGAAGAAAGGAGGAAGTGTTTGATTGGGGTGGTGCATGTGAGAAACAGAGCCAGAATTTATAACTCAAAGGTAAGTTTCATTTTTTTTGGAGCAGGGGGTAGGGGGGTTGGGAGGGGTTGGCTTTTTTTTTTTTTTTTTTTTTTTAAGTAGGCTCCACACCCCCCGTGGGGCTCAAACTCATGAGCCTGAAATCAAAACCCAAGCTGAAATCAAGAGTCAGAAGCCTAACCAACTGAGCCACCCAGATGTCCCACTAAAACTTACCTCAGCTAGGTGACTGGGATTCAACAGGAGGTAAATGAAGGGAGGATTTGGAATTAGGAGAAATGCACAGAGTCCAAGGACAGACAAAAAAAAGGAGGGGCATTGTCCCTTGGCACAAGCAGCCAGTGAAAGAAAGGAAGGACCTGAATGTTAGTGGCAGAGTGTATCCTGAGTCAGTTTAGATCCTGGAACAAAGGGGTTGATGCTAGTTATAAGAACCATAATTCAAAGGCATGGCCATTCCTGTATTTACATGGGAGGACAACCTTGAATAAAGGAATCTTGGCTACTTCTCTGATTCCCTGTCCTTTTCATAGGGACATCTTTTAGTTGTGGGGGGAAAAAACTCATTTCATTGAAATGTAAGCATTACAAAAAATCAGTTAACAAAACAACCGTCAGAAGATCCATATTAAGATAGAAAAATCAGGAAAATTAGTAAAAATAGCCTTTATGTGGCTATAAACTATATAGACTACACACGAGAAAGGTAAACATACTAAAACGAAAGGGAAGGAAGAAGGTAAAGAAAGTAAGGAAAAATGTTGGGTATTTAAGACAGAAAACAACATTCAGTGTGGGGATAAGAGGAATATGTGAGTCCAAAACAATAAAGCAGAATGAAAGCCTTACATGTGTAATTTAAGAAATCTTTCCTGAAATGAAAGATTTTAAAAGTTGAATGTTGGTATCATAATGTAGGGAAATTTTGTTCAGAATAATTCATACGAACATATTAGTAATATTTTTAAAATATTAGATAAAGAACACATCTTGTGTTTTTTATTTTTAAAATATTAGATGAAGAACACATCTTGTGTGCAGCTACACAGAAAACAAAGATTAAGGACCTCCCAGGAAAATAGTCAGGATTGCAATTCTCTATAGTGATAGTCAATGCAGAAGGTGACAAAGAATACCTATCAGGTACTCCCGAGGGGCAAAATGGAGGCCCAAAGTTTTATATTCTGATAAACTCTTTTTCAACATGAAGACTTAAAATAGTTTTGAACCTGAAAGGCCTGATGGAACATTGCTTAAATGAAGTCTCAGATATTCATAGAAGGTGAAAATGAAAGGACTGGCAGATCAAAACAAAAACTTAGATGGGAAAAGGGGTGACAGAATAGAATGTAAATGTTAATGATCTGCAAATGTTTAGAAATGACACAGCTAACAATATGGGGGAGGAGTTGGAAAGATGGAAAGCAGAATTAAGATTTTCCACTGCCTCATTTATAATAGCTGAAAATCAAAGATAGCACTGGAAGCTAATAAATTAAGTAGTAGACTCTTAAGCATATTCAAAAATACAGAGTTAAAGACTAAGAAAAATGATTTTATTTACCAAGATTGAGTTGGGAAGGAGAAATGGGAGTGTGAAGAAGAGAAAAAAGCCCATTTTACATAATTTATTTTAAGAAACCAAAGGGTACTCTCTAAAGAAAGAGAAAGCTAAGGGCATTATATTAAAGTCACCATTAGACAAATCTCTCTAAATTTCAAAATAACTGATAGGAGGGGGGATACTCTACAATGATAGAGTTAAATGTATTTACAACAACAAATGTGAGAGGAAAAATCAACGCTTTTGTCTTATCAGTACATGAAAATAGATATACCCTTCTCTCTTTCTTTTCTTATACCTCATCTCTTATAAAGATTTTTCTATTGGATCCCTAAGCAAATTGCCAGTTAGTATTGTAGAAAAAGAGGCATTCCTAAATTAAATTATAAAGAAAGTAAATGTAATAACTAAGAATATGAAAGCATAGTTTTATTTTTAACTTTTTGAGGAACCTCCATACTGTTTTCCACAGTGGCTGCACCAGTTTGCATTCCCCCCAGCAGTGCAAGAGGCTTCTTTTTCTCCACATCCTCACCAACACCTGTGGTTTCATGTGTTGTTGATTTTAGCCATTACAACAGGTATGAGGTGATATCTCATTGTAGTTTTGATTTGCATTCCCCCGATGATGAGTGATGTTGAGCATCTTTTCCTGTCTGTTGGCCATCTGTATGTCTTCTTTGGAGAAATGTCTGTTCACTTCTTTTGCCTATTTTTAATTGGATTATTTGGTTTTGGGGTGTTAAGTTTTATAAGTTCTTTATGTATTTTGTTTTTATTTTTTTAAGATTTTATTTATTTGACAGAGATCACAAGTAGGCAGAGAGGGAGGCAGAGAGGGGGGGAAGCAGGCTCCCCACTGAGCAGAGAGCCCGATGTGGGGCTCGATCCCAGGACCCCAGGATCATGACCTGAGCTGAAGGCAGAGGCTTTAACCCACTGAGCCACCCAGGTGCCCCTCTTTATGTATTTTGGATACTAACCTTATATCGGATATGTCATTTGTAAATATGTTCTCCCATTCAGTAGGTTGCCTTTTAGCTTTGTTGATTGTTTCCTCTGCTGTTCTTATTTTGATGTAGTCCTACTAATCTATTTTTGCTTTTATTTTCCTTGTCTTAGCAGACATATGTAGAAAAAAAAATGTTACTACAGCCGGTGTCAGAGAAATTATTGCCTGTGCTCTCTTCTAGGAATTTTATGGTTTCAGGTCTCACATAGTTAGGTCTTTAACCCATTTTGAATTTATTTTTGTGTGTGGTGTAAGAAAGTGATCCAGTTTCATTCTTTTGCATGTAGCTGTACAGTTTCCCATCACTATTTGTTGAAGAGACTTTCTTTTTCCCATTGGATATTCTTTCCTGCTTTGTCAATTATTAATTTACCATGTAATTGTGGGTTTATTTCTAGGTTTTCTCTTCTGTTCCATTGATCTATGTTTCCATTTTTGTGTCAGTACCATACTCTTTTGACTATCTAACTTGAAGTCTGGAATAATGATACCTCCAGCTTTGCTTTTCTTTTTCAAAATGAAATAAGATGGGATCTGGAGGGAGACAAACCATAAGAGACTCTTAATCTTACAAAACAAACTGAGGGTTGCTGGGGGGAGGGGAGGTATGGAGAGGGTGGTTGGGTTATGGACCCTGGGGAGGGTATGTGATAGGGTGAGTGCTGTGTGGAGTGTGTAAGCCTGACGATTCACAGACCTGTACCCCTGGAACAAATAATACATTATATGTTAATAAAAATAATTTGTTTTAAAAAAGAAAAAAATGGCTTTGACTATTCAGGGTCTTTTGTGGTTTCATATAAATTTTAAGATGTTTTTGTTGTTGTTCTAGTCCTTTAAAAAAATACTTGTTAGGATTTTAATAGGATTGCATTAAATGTATAAATTTCTTTATGTAATATAGACAATTTAACAGTACTACCCTATGATCCAGTAATCACCTTACTAAGTATTGTGACACTTAGTAATTTACAATTACTTTACAAAAAATACAAATACTTTACAAAAATACAAAAACACTAATTCAAAGGGATACGTGCACCCATATTTTATAGCAGCATTACTTGCAATAGCCAAATTATGGAAGCAGCCCAAGTGTCCATCGATAGATGAATGGATAAAGAAGATGCGGTATATATATACAATGGAATATTATGAAAAGAAATGAAATCTTCCTATTTGCAAGGGCATGGATAGAGCTAGAGAATATAATACTAAGTGAAATAAGTCAGAGAAAGATAAATACCATATAATTTCGCTCATATGTTAAAAAGTTAAAGAGAGAGAGAGACAAACCAAGAAACAGACTCTTAACTACAGAGAAAAAACTGATGGTTACCAGAGAGGAGGTAGAGGTAGGTGGGGGATGCGTGAAATAGGTGATAGTGATTAAGGAGTGCACTAGTGATGAGCACTGGGTGATGTATAGAAGTGTTGAATCACTATATTGTATGCCTGAAACTAATATTACACTGTGTGTTTACTAACTGGAATTAAAATAAAATAAAATGAAATAAAAAATTTAAATGTATATTAAAGGATAGACATGACAAAATTTCTGTCAGGTAAATGTAAAGAAAATAAAGAAGGAATTACATTCTTAAAGTGAAACAGGGTAGAATACAGACAAAAATACATAAAATCAGATGAGGAAGGGTATAATTTCAAGTTTATCACGTTGAAGAAGTATGTAGAGAATAGCCTAGAATCAACTTTCTCAAAGGAAACAAAAGCAAAACAAATAAAAAAACCAAGATTTTTTTCAATGCAAACACATCCGGGAGACAAAACATAATTAAAGATATAAAAGACTTAAACAATATAATAAGTGAGATATATTTGGTTACTGTGTATTTAAACACTGATCATTATGTCAGAGAACATGACATTGCTTCAAGTGACAAAGGAATATTCTGCAATATTGACCAAATATTAAGTTGTAAAGTAAATAATAAATTTAAAATGTTAAAAATATAAAGCCAATTGATTCTGGTTTTAATGCAATAAAAAAAATCAATCACACAATCAGAAATCAGTTATAAAAATCTACCAGGAAGAAAGGAGCCTTCTCTTAAATAACACTAATGCCAATGGGGGTATAAAAACTGAAAAAGAATACCTGTTTAAACAACAACAATACTGAAATCACTACACATAAGAATTTACAGGGTACAGCCCCAAAAAGTAAACAACCGAGGAAAATTTGTACACTAATATCAGTAGAGTTTTAGAAAGGAAAATAAATTACATAACTACTCTTTTTTGTATATGTGACTTTATTTTATGGTTAAATAAAATACTTGTGCTTAATGTTGTTTGCATACTAGAATCAACTCAGAAAGTTTTTAAAAATGTTAATACCTGAAAAGAAAAGACATAAAAAATGTTAATACCTGGTTTCCAGTGCTAGAGGTTTTTAGGTTGATGTGGCTATACATCAATAACAATAAAGTCCAAATAAAATAAATTATTACATTTTAAAAATATAAACTTGTATTTCTCTCTCACTCACTTGCTCTATTGTTTTTTTTTTTTAGGAGAAAATTTAGGAAAATGTCTCAGTTATCCCAAAATAGCTTTTTTAAAATATTTTTAAAGATTTTATTTATTTATTTAACAGGACAGAGAGAAAGAGAGGGTGCAAGCAGGAGGAGTGGTAGACCAATGTAGAGGGAGAAGCAGCTCCCTGCCAAGCAGGAAGCCTGACACAGGGGTGGATCCCAGGACTCTAGGATCATGACCTGAGTGCAAGGTTTTTAATAAACCTTTAAAAAAATAAAACCTAAAAAAAATAAAAATAACCAATAGTAGGGGAATGCCTGAGTAAATTATGTATATATTTGCATGTATACATATGCACATGTATACCTACATAGGAAAATTAAGAACCCTTTAAAAGTACATTATGAAAGGGCTCATTAATATTTAAATATTCAAAAACAATATCAAGTGAAAATAAAGACACATATTGTGACTAGGTTATAATCCTAATGTTTAAAATACACATTCATATGCTTATATACATAATGGAAGAAAGTAATACCAATATTAGTTTAGTGTTGATTTTCAGGCAATGGAATGAGTGCTTGCTCTTTATCTGTTTCTTGTTTAGTTTTTGACTCTTCTCCTGAGATTTCTCTAATGGCCCTGTATGCAGTTTGTTTTCTGAAAACTATGGACATGAGAAAGCGTGAGCCGTTCCATGTGTAGTGAAGCAGTTCCACTCTGGCTCCACATAGCCAAAGTCATGACACTGTATGACTAGGTAAACCCAGATTCTGCCTAGATATAGTAAATTCTTATATCCATGAATTTGAGCCTCTGCTCTGCCAAGTGGGCAGTAAATTGTTATGTAGAAGACAGCCTGAAAGGAAGTGTGTTCCACTAGATAGAATTAAACACTGTAATGACAGGAACATGAATTATGTTCATAATGTAGTAACTTACTTTCTGTTCAACTTTGGGAAAAAGTAATTTAACTTATGTGTTTCAGTTCCCATTAAATTGATGGTAATAATCTTTCTTTGTTAACAAAGTGCTTTGAAATCACTGTGTGACAAGTAATATATTACCAGAAAGTATTCTTATTTCACTCTGCATTGTAACCTCTCAGGAAAAGGATCTATGCATCATTGTGAGTATTTCAGTGTACAATGCTGGAAAAAAATGAGGATATGATTGAGAATGATACAGAAAATACTGTAATGCTCTTCTGTAAGTCAGCGTTATGAACTCACCTTGAATGTTGAATTGACTAATAGTACGTTTACATCAATGAAATGACAAATGCAAGGAAGTTTCAGAGAAAGCACAGTGGCACCCTATTTGTGATGGAGGCATGGAAAAATAGAGGGTAATAGAACTTAGTACACAAAAATAGGACTATATTTCAAAATAGGTAACAGAATTGCAGGAAATACATATAAGTGAAGAGAAAGAAGGCTGTTTCTATCCTGTGAGGACTTGAAGTTTGATTGAGGAACTTTCAATATAAATAAATGGGGTGCCATATTACCAGGTTAGTTCCCAGCTTTTGAAACTTGTTGTTCAAAAGGTGGCAGAGAGAAAAATATATACATAGTAGAGAAAACTTAAAACATAGAGGTGTACACATATTTGTCTGTATTTGTATTTGAGTTGCTAGTGATACAGACTTCTCCCTTTGACATGAAAGTCAATGAAACAGTCTTGTTTTTTATCAAGTCTTTAATTGCTTTGGTACCTTCTTGGTAGAAAAAGCCCCTGACCCAGAAGAACTATAAAACTGAGCAGAAACACATTCCTGAATTAACTACGTATTCTTACTGCTCTACTGGCAACTTATATTTTATAAGGAATAAAACGGAAGTTAATAAATATTTATTCATAATATATAATGACATAGGACAAACAGTACAAGATAACTTATCTGCAAAAGATCTGTAAACCCGAAAACAGTATATGAGCATTTCTATATTCTCACATAATCTCTTTTGGAAATCTGAAGATCACAGCTTTTTTTAAAAGATCATGTTTTTTTTTATTTGCTTGGTCAGAGAGCTACACCTAACATTATGAACCTAAAACATCAGTCCCACTACTCAAAAATTTAGGAAATAGTATTTCCTTCTCATTAATTTGTGTGTAGCATATAGTATGATATAGTGTACCAGTGAATTCTGATAGTTTTGACTTCAAATCCAACCCACCATTTACTATTTTGATCAAATTTCTGATTAAATTTCAGAATATTTCCAAGACTCTGTTACATCAAATATAACATGAAAATAAGACACCACACTTAAAGTCTACTTGGAGAAGTAAATAAGGTGATATATGTATAATGAATAGTGTGCAACTAATTACAGAACTGCCTAAGCATCAGATTTTCTCATATGTATCATCAGGTAATAATAGCAACTCCTATGTTGCTGAGATTATTACATATAAGATCATCAACATTCATTCCCACCTTTCTTCCTACTCACATTCTTCACTAGTTGTACCATTAAAGACAACAGCACTATGTGGATCGAATTAGTCACTAAGTACTTAAACGCTCAATCTGCTTTGCTTATTTTAATGTCCAAAATAATAAGACTTGGCAATTTTACACAAGTAAATTACATGAATCATTTAATGCAGATACAGTCTTTAGTGACCAGCTTTTATATAATAAGGTATACTGAACTCTCATATACCTCCTTAACATGTGTTTTATAATTTACATCTCTGTGGTTGAAGGATGAAAAACAATTTTGAGAGACTTCCAGTTTCTGGTTCTGCATGTAAGGAGCTTGAATGTCATCATTCTGCCCTAGAAACAAATAAAAAGCTGAACAGATGGAAAAATCAGCCACTCTTCTTGGATCCATAAAGAGAGGAGGGCAGAGGACAAACTGCTACTCCAGAGCTTGGAGAGACATACAGGAAAATACAGGTCATCGTAGCTTACCAAAGCAGAGACTCACGGTTGAAACTGCCACAGGAACCAGGGCCAGAGTAGGAAAAGCTAAAATATAATTGATGAATCCCCGGAGGCTCAGTGTGGACACAACTAAGATTTAAAAACAGCAGGAAGACCCAGTCATAGGGAGATCCCACAATATTGTGAGATTTGCCTCTAGAATCTCAACAAGTTTCCCACAGTAAATATTGGAGAAAAGTTCCCTGATGCTTTTGGCACAGGGAGGAGGAAAAGCTCCATTTTGAAACGCTCCAGAGCATTGTGTTCTTCTTAACAAGGTCTGCTTTCAGGGGCACCTTGGTGGCTCAGTAGATTAAGCACCTGCCTTCAGCTAAAGTCATGATCCCAGGGTCCTGGGATCAAGTGCTATATCAAGTCTTACATTGAGTCCCACATCAGGCTTTCTGCTCAGCGGAGAGTGTACTTCTCACTCTATCCCCCCCGCCCCCGCCCCGTGGTCGCTCACTCTCTCTTTCTCTCTCTCTGTCAAACAGATAAGTAAAACCTTTAAAAAGCAACAATAAGGCCTGCCTTCAGAGCAAACTAGTTAGTGAGAACCCGGCTTGCCTGGGTGTTATCAGAGCCTAACTGACATGGGGGAAGGGAAATACCCAGCTCCACCTAGCTCTAGCCTCCCACACGGAAGGAGGGAAATACTGAATTAGAGCCTGTTCCAGGCGTCCCATTCCACCTAAGGGGGAAGAAAAAAATAACCTGAGAAGCAGTTGTGAAGTTTACAGTCCAGGGACATAGGCTCACTAAAAGACTGGGACCCAACTGCAGACTCTAGAATGCCTCCTTTCCTCCCCCGTATAACCACCACATTACTAAAGGACTATTTACAACAGTTATTTTTACCAGGGACAGTATGTCCAGCTATCAGGAAAAATTACAAGTCATGCCAAAAGACACAAAATGCAATTAGAAGAGACAGAACAAATACCAGAACCAGACATTCAGGGATATTAGAATTATCAGACAGGTAATTTAAAGTACTATGATGAATATGCTAAAGGCTCTAATGGATAAAGTAGACAGCATGCAAGAACAGATGGGCAGTATAAAGTGTAAGCAGAGATATGGAAATCCTAAGAAAGAACAAAAAAGAAATACTAGAGATTAAAAAAAAACTGTAACAGAAATGAAGTATGATTTTAATGGGCTTATTAGCAAGAATGTAGCTGAAGAAGTAATCTCTGAAATAGAGGATGTATCAGTAGAATTTGAAAACTGAAAAGTAAAGAGAACAAAGACTGAAAAATACAGAACAATATCCAAGGACTGTGGGACAACTGCAAAAGGTGGACATATGTGTAAATGGGAAACGAGAGGAGAAGAAAAGAGAATGGACAAAAAATATTTGAAACAAAAATGACAATTTCCCTAAATTAATGTCAGACACCAAACCACAGATGAAGGAAACTCAGAGAACACTAGGCAGGATAAAAGCAAAACAAACAAACAAAAAAATGCAGACAAACAAAACCTCTGTAACTAGCATATCATCTTCAAACTACAGATACTCGAGGAAAAAGAAAAAAATCCTGGAAAAAACCAGAAGGGAAAACACCTTAGCTATAGAGGAACAAAGATAAAAATTATATCTGACTTCTCAGAAGCCATGTGAGCAAGAAGAGATTAGTAGAATATTTGAAATGTTGAGAGGAAGTAAACACCAATCTAGAATCCTGAACTTTGTGAAATTACCCTTCAAAAATAAAAGAGAAATACACTTTCTCAGACAAAATTGACAGACTTTGTTGCCAGTGTACCTTCCTCACAAGAAATGTTGAACAATCTTTAGAAGAAAAGAAAATTATAAAGGTTAGAAACAAGAATCTACATAAAATAAGGAAGAACATGGGATGATGGAGGAAGTGAAAGTTAAAGAAAAACTTATTTTTCTTATTCTTAATTGATCTGTCTCATAATCGTTCAAAATAATAATGCCATCAGTATCTTAGATCTTATGCTTATGTAAGTGAAATGCATAACAGCAATGATACAAGGGATATGAGGGAGAAATTAGGATAATTTTGTTATGATAAGGTATTTACACTACCTGTGAAGTCGTATAGCATTATTTGAAAGTGAATTTGGATTAGCTGTAAGTGTATATGGTAAACTCTAGAGAAACAACTAAGAAATGTTTAAAAAGAAGGGCAAATGATACGCTAAGGATGGATAGAAAAAGGAATCATAAAAAATGTTCAGCTAAATCCACAAAAGGCAGAAAAAGGAAGAAAGAAGCAGGACCAAGTAACCAGGACAACAAACAGAAAACAGTAACCAATATGGTAGATATTAACCCAGCTATATCAATTTGAACATCAGTGATCTAAATACACTCATAAAAAGGCAAAGATTGTCAGAATGGATCAAAAAATAAAACACACCTTAACAAATTTTAAAAGAATAGAAATCATACAATATCTGTTCTCGGACTTCAATAGGATTAAGCTAAAATTCAGTAACAGAGAGATAAATAGAAAACTCTCCAATACAGGGAGATTAAAAACACACAATAAAAAGAACACAAACAAGCCAGTTTAAAAAAAAATTGGCCAAATACCTTAACACCTGACCAAAGAAGCACATCATGTGTCATCAGGAAAATGCAAATTAATGCAATAACACTGCACATCTAATAGAATGACCAATATCTGGAACACTGATAACACCAAATGTGGGCATTTGCTGATAGGAATGCAGAAAGATACAGCCACTTTGAAAGACAGTGTGATATTTTGTTATAAAACTAAACATATACTTATTATACAAGCTAGTACCTGCACTCCTTGGTATTTACACAAGGGAGTTGAAAATTCATATCTACACAAA
Source organism: Taxidea taxus jeffersonii (assembly GCA_003697995.1). Taxonomy (NCBI): domain Eukaryota; kingdom Metazoa; phylum Chordata; class Mammalia; order Carnivora; family Mustelidae; genus Taxidea; species Taxidea taxus. The sequence goes on from ML109239.1 coordinate 52,642, forward strand.
ACCCTGCACATAGATGTGTATCACAGCTTTATTTACAATTGCCAAACTTGGAAGCAACCCAGATGTTCTTCAATAGACTAGTGGATAAATAAGCTATGGTACATCCAGAGAAGGAAATATTATTCAGCACTAAAAAGAAATGAGCTGTCGAACCATGAAAAGACATGAGGAACTTTAAGTGATTATTACTAAGTGAAAAAAGCCAATCTGAAAATGTTGGATATTGTATTATTCAACTGTCTGATAGTCTGGAAAATACAAACTTTGGAGACAGTAAAAAGATCATTGGTTACCAATGGTTGCCATTTGGGGTAGTGATGGACACATAGAACATGGAGGATTTTTAGAGCTTGAAAATATTCTGTATGAAAGTATAATGCTGGTGCGTTTCATACATTTGTCCATGCCCATAGAACGTATGACACCTAGAGTAAATCATAATGTAAACTATGGACTTTGGGTGATTGCGATGGGTCAATGCAGGTTTGTCAGTTTTAATGAAGATACCACTCTGGTGGGGAATGTTGATAATGAGGAAGTTTTACATGTGTAAGGATATATGGAAAATGTCTGTATCTTCTGTTCAGTTTTCCTGTGAACCTGAAAATGTTCTTTAAAATTGTCTTATTAAAAATTTCAGCAACTTATGTGGAATGAAGATAAGTTTGCTTTTAAAACCATAGACAAGGGGCACCTGGGTGGCTCAGTGGGTTGAGCCTCTGCCTTCGGCTCGGGTCATGATCTCGGGGTCGTGGGATCGGGCCCGCATTGGGCTCTCTGCTCAGCAGAGAGCCTGCTTCTCTCTCTCTCTGCCTGCCTCTCTTCCTACTTGTGATCTCTGGCTGTCAAATAAATAAATAAAATCTTTAGAAAAAAAAAAAACACAGACAAGGTTGAACAACTATTTTGGCTACAACACAAGGTATTAATTGATTATCAAAATACCAAATTATTCTAGGCCTACCTAGATTTGGTCTGTGGTTGAAAAAGATCCTTGGATATAACAGGAAACCTTGAAGAACTTTTCAGAAAACTTTCAGATATTAACTATAAACCATTTCAAATTAGAAATCTCTTTTAATGTTATAGGGTGTTGCATTTTGAAATTCAACAATTCTTCCTGCAGCATCTAATTTGGATCACTGTTTCAAAAATAAACATGAAATTGTTCCAGAATGGAAAATGTGCTTTAAAAGAGATCAGCAGAGTTTTTACTAATTACAAGGTACTGTTTAGTGCAGTGTAAGTTGAGCCTCCATATAAACCTGTTTCATATTCCAGCAGAACATATCACAGAAGGAGCAGGTATGGTGTAAATGGCTGCCCTGTGCTTTGGTATAAATAAGATCATTAGAGCTGTAAGAAAGGAAATGACTTCCTTATAAATTGTGTAGTGTCATTTTCTTCTATCATAATACTCAGAGCTGTTGTTTCATGCTAGATGGATCTACTTCGAATGAAACATTTTAATGTAAGCTACAATCCATACTTGCTTCTTCAAGACCTCTTTTTTTTTTTTTCTTAACTATGGATCTCTTTACAATTCTGTGCTCTTCTTTATTCATCAGAAGGTGAATCAGTGCAAGGAAAACGAAGTTATCTCGAAAAGAGCTCAACACTAGTACAAAGAGTTTTGAATTAACACTCTAAATAAAGGTTTCCTAGGATCACCAAAAGTTTAGGCTGCCCAAGTTGTTGGGTAGACAGCTCCCTGTGCAATTGGATTTCTGTTGTAACAAAAAGTGTCCCAATTAAAAACAAAATGTCTAAAATTCCTACCATTAATTCTCTGATTGAGTGGCTAAGGCACTGTATTACCTAGAAAGGACAACAACTTATTTTACGTATTACAGAAATTAGTTTCTCTGTTTTCAGGCAGAGTAGAAGGTGCAAGAATGTGAAAAGATCTGAGAAGGGATTCAGGAAGATACCAATAGGTGAATGAAATTCTGTGGGAGATGGAGAGAGAGGGCACTGACAACTCAGACTGTGTGAGAGCATTTGAGTTACAAAAAAAAAATTGTCAGTCCATTTCTGGCTCTAAAAGACAAATGAAAATGATTGAAAGGAATGTGATCATATATCATTGCATTTAGACATAATAGTTATTAAAAAGAAATAACAACCTTGCTTTATGACTACAGCAATTTATGATCTACCACCCTTTCTCTCAAGGAATTTAAAACTTAGCTGAATTCACAAGCATACACAGAGTTAAAAACTAATGAAAGAGTTAAAGAGAATGTAAGATATTTGCACATGTCACTCCATAACTAAAGACAAATGAAGAGTACAGAATACATGGGCTCTGACTTCATTATTTGGTGGCAAAGGTAAGGGCAGTCTTCAGGGAAGTGACATTCCTTTTGGTTCCTCTTAGAAAGTTAGCAACTGTAGCAGCTAAAAATAAAAGAAGAATAAACAGAAGAAATGTATTTTAAATTAATATTCAAATGATTTTGAAATACTCAAGTTGAGCTACTGTGAGCATCAGTAATTACACCAAAAAATGAGTAAATGTTATAATTATAACTGCAGTAAAAATTACCCAGCAGTTTCAAGGAGAAGCTCTGCAGAGCATATTGATCAGCAGTTATGGGGCTTTTCTTAAGGGTGAAAGTAACTTAAATTCAGTTTGTTCACATAGTGGATGTTCCAGTAGCTGAGCCACCAGACCATACAACTAGTTAGCTTCACAAATTCTGGCCCCTACGTTAACATGAAATGTAATAATCTTATATTAATACATTTCCTGGATTGGTCATGGGGAGAAAAACTGCTCTCCATAGTTCTCTAAATTTCTTAGTTCAAACCAGTTAGCTAAGGAATTTGGGGTTAGAACCACTGTTCTCCATTTATTAGCCCCAGTACAGTTCCATAACATATTAATCACATTGCAGCTAATATATTTAAAGATTATAAATTTGGGCTTATAATGGTGATTGTGAAATGGTGAAAAGGAAGAATAAAACCTCCTGTTACTCTGCCTCTATTTACTACCACTCTTTGCACCTTGACCCCATCCAAATCCTGAGACTCACCCTAATTTCTAGGTCCAGTCCTGATCTTAAAGTTATCTAGGTTGTTTATTTGTTCATTCGTTTTTTAGATTCCACATGTAAGTGAGATAGATCATAAGTACAGGGAACAAACTGGTGGTTACCAGAAGGAAGGGGTTGAGGATAAACAAAATAGGAGAATGGCCTTAAGAGGCGCAAACTTCCAGTTATAAAATAAATAAGTAATGGGGATGAAAAGTACAGCATAAAGAATATAGTCAATATTATTGTAATAGCATTGTATGGTGACTACATTTATTGTGGGGAGCATCCTGTAACGTGTACAGTTGTCGACTCACTTTGTTATTCACCTGAAACTAATATAACTTTTGTCAGCTATACTTCAGTTACAACAACAACAGCAGCAACAAAACCTACACTGGCTGCAAGAAGTCTCTGCCTATTCACTCTATCCCCATCCTACATTTTATGTCTTTAGCAGTGATACACAGTTTCCTTTCATGTTAAGTCAAACTCCTCAGCACTGTATTCTACATTCTCCCCCATCAGACCCTAAGATACCTAATGATTTTCTTTCAGATACCCTCAGATTTCATTATTGGCCCTGTTTACTACTTCTACATACTTCCTCCAACCAAACCAGTCAACTCCCTATAGCCTTCTCACATTCTATGCCTCTGTGACTGCTTTCCTGATAATCACGTACCTGATCAACTCACGGTCTTCTGAAAAGCTACCACCATGTGTAAATACAACTTCATTCTCTGATTTACACCTTCTTCTCAGCTAATTTATTGAATTCTCTTTTGCCTCCCCAGCTCTGATTTTATGCTCTTTGCAAAAACTGTTTCTAAAGTATGTTTGAAGTCCCCACACCACCCACCGTAGTGTAATGTGTGTGAAGTTGAATATATATTTATTGAGTGAATAAATGGGGAAATGAACAATTGAATTATTGAGTCTTGGAACAGCAGAGGACTCAGAGATTCTTGGAAATTTAGATGTCTAATAATAAACATTGAAGGATTGGGAAAATTTGCTTTTTGTATTTTATAATTGTTAATCTGATTTAATGTAGCATACTATAAATTCACTTATTTTTGCTGGAATTTTAATGGGACTTATAGTCAAATGGGAGGAGAGATAAAATAACACCCACCCAAAAAACTAGATGATTTATCATTATTTTTGTTATATAATTATACATTTTATATTTACCAGTTTATTGGTGATTCTAAATTATGCAGTAAGATTTAAAATATGAATCTTTTTCCCAACCACTGGTTTCAATGCTGCTCTGCTAATAAATCTCCCTTTCCTTCCCTATAATGACATTTTGGGCAGAAACCACAACTTTCTAGTTGATCTAGCTATAAAAACTCAAGCCATTTAAAACTTTAATCTATTTTTTAAGTTTTTATTTAAAGTTCAGTTAACATGCAGTGTAATATTAGTCTCAGGTATACAGTATAGTGATTCAGCACTTCTATACATCACCCAGTGCTCATTACAAGTGCCCTCCTTAATCCCCATCCCCTATTTCACCCATTCCCAGACCCACCTCCCCTGTGGTAACCAGAAGTTTGTCCTTTATAGTTAAGTTTCATGGTTTGCTTCTCTCTCTCCTTCCTCTCTCTTTTTCCCTTTGCTTTTTGTTTTGTTTCTTAAATTCCACATATGAGTGAAATCATATGGTGTTTGTCTTTCTCTGACTGATATTTTACTTAGTATAATACACTGTAGCTCCATCCATTTCATTGAAAATGGCAAGATTTCATTCTTTTTTATGGTTGGGTAGAATTCCATTAGCTATATATAGATATAGATATAGATTTAATATAGATATAGATACAGATATCTCCCACATCTTATTTATCCATTTATCAATTGATGGACATTTGGGCAGTTTCCATAATTTGGCTATTATAAATAATGCTGCTATAAACATCAGGGTGGATATATCCCTTTGAATTTGTATTTTTGTATTCCTAGTAGTGCAACTGCCAGATCATAGGGTAGTTCTGTTTTTAATTTTTTGAGGAACCTCTGTACTGTTTTCCAGAATGGCTGTACCACTTTACATTCCCACCAACAATGTAAGAGAGTTCCCTTTTCTCCACATCCTTGCCAACATCTGTTGTTTCTTGTGTTATTGATTTTAGCCATTCTGACAGGTGTGAGGTTATATCTTACTATAGTTTGATTTTCATTTCTGTGATGATGAGTGATAAGCATCTTTTCATGTGTCTGTTGGCCCTGCAGGTCTTCTTTGGAGAAATGTCTATTCATATCTTCTGCCCATTTTTAATTGGATTATTTGTTTTTTGGCTGTTGAGTTTTATAAGTTCTTTATGTATTTTGGATACTAACCCTTGGTCAGATATGACATTTGCAAGTATCTTCTCCCATCCCATAGGTTGCCTTTTAGTTTTGTTGATTGTTTCCTTCTCTGTGCAGAAGGTTTTTTTCCTTTTTCTTTCTTTCTTTTCTTTCTTTCTTTTTAATATAGTCCCAATAGTTTATTATTTTTTTAATTCTGTTTCACTTGCCTCAGGAGACCTATCTGGAAAAATTTGCTACAGCCAATGTGAAAGCAGTTATTTGCCTGTGTTGTCTTCATGAATTTTTTTAAAGATTTATTTATTTATTTGAGAGAGAGAAGCAGAGAGAGGAGCACAAGTGGGAGGGGAAGAGAGAGAGAATCCCAAGCAGACTGTGCTGAGTACAGAGCCCCATGTGGGGCTGGATCTCACCATCTTGAGGTCGTAACCTGAGCTGAAACCAGGAGGCTGGTGCTTAACTGACTGTGCCACCCAGGTGTCCCTCTTCTAGGTTTTTAATGGTCTCATGTCTAACATTTAGATATTTATTCCATTTTGAATTTATTTTTATGTGTGGTGTAATAAAGTGGTTCAGTTTCATTCTGTTGCGTGTTATTGTCCAGTTTTCCCAACACCATTTGTTGAAGAGGCATTCTTTTCTCCATTGGATAGTCTTTCCTGCTTTGTCGAAGATTAATTCACCATATAGTTATGGCTCATTTCTGGATTTTCTATTCTATTCTGCTGATCTGCTTGTCTATTTTTATGCCAATACCATACCGTCTTGATCACTATAGCTTTGAAGTCTGGAATTGTGATACCTCCAGCTTTATTTTTCTTTGTCAAGAATGCTTTGGCTATTTGGGGTCTTTAATGGTTGCATATAAATTTTAAGATTTTGTGTTCTAGCTCTGTGAAAAATGCTGTTAGTATTTTGATAGGGATTGCATTAAATGTGTGAATTGCTTTGA
>RCUC01159623.1:0-25799 GCA_003697995.1 Taxidea taxus jeffersonii
GGCTTTCTCTCGCCTACAGCTCTGCAGTCCGCCAAGGGCTGGACTCCTTGCAAGGAGAGAGATATAGTGGAGAGGACACACACCATCCACTTTTGAAAAGTCCTGTTTGGTTGCAGCAAACATCGCTTACACATATATTCTATTGGTGAGCACACGTGATATGGCTGTTTCTCAAAACAAGGCACCCTAGGCATATGGTCCTAACTGAGAAACATCCTCCCCCAAAATTAATATTGTGGAAGGGGGCTAAACATTTCTGTCCCCGTCATGTTTGCACATGTTTGAATATGAAGGCAGTTTGGGGTCTCATTCCATGTGGAACAAGTAAATGTTATGAAATTATATATCCCAATTCGAGATACATAGAGAACTGGAGTAACATTTTTATTAGAGAAAAAGATGTGCTTCTATGATGCATTCATTATCAGAGGCCCCATCAGATGTGACAGTGGTCTAAGAAGAAGATCTGGGCCCTTTCCCTGCCCGGAGGGTGTTGGAGCACCATTGCAACACCATCTCCTCTGCCTTCCAGCTAAGCCCTTCCAAGGAAAAAGTTCCTCCTTCTTCCCCAACAGTGAGAAGATGCACTTGCACAAGGCCCAGGCATGGACACCCTGGTGCACAGAGTCATGGCAGCATGGTCTTCCCCTTTTCTGGATCTGGATACTCAACGGTGCATGGCATTCTTCTCACCTATGAAGAATACGGCGGTTCCTACCATCCTCCTATGCTCCAGGCAGTGGTGACCATGGTCTTTGTAAAAAGGCTGGCTAGGATAAAGAGTGTTTCTCCCCGGATTAGAGCACTAGAGTGCTATATTCATCCACTGCAGGGGTAACTTCTGGCTTAGGGAACCATTAAAGTTTATGAACTAGTCTAAAGGGATTTTATGAAAGATTGACTATAAGTCACTATATGCTACCTGGTTGTGGTTTTTTTTTTTTTTTTTCATTTTTCAAGGTAATTTTAGTATCTAGACATTTCAGCTTATGGAAAAGAAATGAATTGGTTTTATAAGAAACTTAAGAAATATTCAAGATGGAATATGTAATCTACATGATGACTTCTATTAAGTGATCTTTCTTTATTTGATATCATAAAAGTCTAGACAAGAGGAAGTTACAAGACTTTACATGAGTAGTCCTGCAGACATTCTTATGTTCCAGGAAGGATAGGGGGTGGGGTATGATACAGAAAACCAGGGAGAAGTACTGCTAATAAGACCAAAAAAGGGAAAATGAATTCCAAAAGAAGGCCAGTAAATCTCAGGAGGCCTGACATTGCCCATGAACTGGAATATTCCAAATGTTACAGTGATAGCCACTGCTTCACCCCTTCCTCATCAAGAGGCCTCATCTAAATCTGTCCAGGGTTTTGTTTTTGTTTTGTTTTGTTTACAGTGACATATCCCTCCAGCCTTCCCTACCCCGGCTCTCTACCCTCGGCTTCTTCCCTGTCTCCTCCCTCCTCCTTTCTCCTTTCTTTTTGTCCCTCCACCCCCCATTTCCTCTCTTTCTTCTTCCCTTTTCTTTCACTCCCTCCTTTCTTCCCCTTTCAGTGTCAGGTACTATTCCAAGTGCTTGAAAAGACACACTACCACAACCTATGAGGTCTATTAGTATGCTATGCTAAAGATAGCTAACGTAAAGACAAAAGGCAACTGGCATAAAGAGGTTAAATAATTCTCCCACTATGACTCAGGACAGAGTTGGGATGCTTCAGGGGGCTCTGATAATGTCACTCCTCTACTCAAATGTCTTACATGATTTCCTATCACCTATGAATTGCATAAAGTCCCAATTCTATAACATGATAGATACCAAATGGCCCCAGCCTCTCTTCCCAAACATATTTAACACTTGCCATCTCCCCAAAGGACCCCTGTTATGCTGTTATCAGAATAGTCACTCATTCCCAAACACAAATGCCATTTTGCAACCCCATGACACATGCCCATTATACAATATCCTGTTTGTCTTGTTGTCGTGATCTTCCTTGCCTAAAGCTCCTACTCATCCTTCAAACCCCAGCCTATTTCTTCTGTGAAGCCTCTCCTAACATTCACAGTCTGATTTATTCCTTATTCTGAATGCCCACAGAAAAGTGCTCACATTTCCACATTAGTATGTATTACTCTGTACTGGATTTATTCATATATTTGTCCCACTCACTAGTCTATGAAGTCCCAAAGGGAAGAAATGGGACTTTACTTACTGGCAAACCCAGTGCTTGCCACCTAGTATGTGTTCTCTCTAATGAGAGATATGGATTATGCAAGAAAAAGCATCATCAATGTGTAACCTATACACCACACATCTGTAGCATTGACCTTAAATATAAAAGTTTTAGACCTATCCATATAGACTATCTTAAACAAATGTTGCATGTGAAAATCTGACTTTCTAAAAATCTAAAATTGGTTTATAAAAGTTTTGTTTTTCAATTCCTCTAAATCAGGATCTCTGCTAGTGTTTTAAGCATGCCTTGATTTAGGAAAATGTGACATCCATGTAGTTTTTAAAAATACTTGTATTATGTAAAGGGAAGTTCATTCTCTCTCTCTCTCTCTCTCCTTCACACATGTACACACATTGGAAATGGCAAACTAGTCCGTGGATATCTTCAGATTTTTTCATAGTATATAACTTTGTGTTAAGGATCTCTTTTTTCCTCTGAAACAGTTTATTTGTAAAGAATAAGTGTTCTACTGATAAAAATCAATATAAATTTAATGACCACATTGCAGTAATTGTCAATATCATTCTGCCCTATTTAACATCATATCACACAACATTATATCATTATATTATATTTGGTGGTTGGCTCTGGGCAATAATGAAACCACGGAAAGTGAAACTGTGGATAAAGGGGAGAACTAGTCCCTCTCTTTCCCTCTCGCTCACTCTCTTTTTCTCTCTGGTTTCTATTTCAAAATCACACAGAAAATGTTTGTTTTTCTCTGTTTGGTTTGAACCCAGTGTCCTACACAAACATAAGGATATACGTATATAAAGAGAGAGACAGAGAAACAGAGAGAGAGAGAGAGAGACAGAAAGTGTATAGTGTGTGTGTGTGTGTGTGTGTGTGTGTGAGAGAGAGAGAGAGAGAGAGAGAGAGAGATCATATATATGCACATACTCTACGGTCCTTTACAGTCCCCTGTAGATACGTAGAGTCCTCATCCTCTGAGGCCAGCTAATGATTCTCAGATAATGAGACTGAATGGTACGTCTGAACATTCTGGACCAAAGAACATTAATGCAGCCACCACACTGCAGATGCTCTCAGCCAGTGAGCGCTGACGTGAAATCCTGCGTTGAGAATGTTCTGCAAATTGTGTTGTTTACTCTGTTGGGATCTCTCCGGTCATTTATTTTGTGCTCTGGTGAACAATTCTGAGTCATAATGACTGACAAATTGTGCAAGTGATAGTGCTGGATCTGTCATAAAGACACAAAGAAAGAGCATTAAGCTGGAAGTTAAAATGCACTGTTTTACCCATGGCTTGAGGCTTTTTCCAAGGAAATGGAAACTGTGTTAAAGATGAGTAGGCCCTAAGGAGCTAGTTCAAGTCTTCTGACATTATGAGCCGTATTATAAGTATCCCTTCAACCTAAGAGAATTGACTGGGTATGGTCAGGTATGTTAGGACGTAAAGGGTTTCAAGAGAATTATGACTGGCAGTGTTGCATCTCCACAGAGATTTTGTGAAAATGACCCCCTGAACTACTGATCGAACACATGTGCCTAGGGTTCCTCTCTTCCCAGCCATCCCCCCTTTCCTCTGCTCTTCAGTTAAACAGAGTATGCTTGTCTATAGCCCTGTATTCATTTAATGTGTTTATCTAATCCTCACTTCAAATTAAGATAGACTGGGTTTAGGTTTTGGGTGTTTCTTGCTTTTACTACCTTTTCCTTAAGTGAGAAAGATCGTCGTGATTCCTTTTCATTTGAAACATTTTTTCCTTAGAGAAACATCAACTCAGCTATACACTAGAATCAATATCTGGGGGCAGGAGAGAGCACCAGGAGTTTGAAAGGTCCCCAGGTAGCTGTAACGTACAGCCAGGATTAAGGATCACTGCTCAGTAGACGATATATGCCTACTTATCATCTAAGGAGTTGATATTTCACTTGGAATACTTTCAAACATATGAAAAGCTTCCCCAGATGACTGATTATTTTACATTATTTCCCTCTCCCCCAATTGAGAATTAGTTTTCCAATGAATTTAGGTAATGGTATCTGACAATTTGGCCCCGAACTCTCAAGTGGGTAGGATATCCTATAAAGACTGTGGATTTTGGTGCTCATTTGGAGAATAAATATTTATTGAGCTTGCATGGAATGACTTTCTCTGTAACAACTCTCTCCTTCCCCTTGAATATGGAATGAGGGCTGCTTTTTGAGGAGATTAAAGGTGATTCACTTTAAGCCCAGATAGCTCTGTATTGGGTGAGGAGTGATGGGGTGAGGACCTGGCAGTTCTACTTAGGAAAATCAGGAAGCTTAGAGACGACGAAAGGGCAGCTTTGCCGTGCCACAGCAGGTGGTACACCCAGGTGCCTTCAGTAATGATTAACCCCAGAGTCTGAATCTATGCCTAGGATGGAAAATGACACCCAGCACCTGTGTGAAGCTTGTGCACTGGTTTCTATTTCAAAGTCACACGGAGAATGTTTGTTCTTCTCTGTAGGTTCGAACCAGTGTCCTACCTGAACATAAGGATCCCCTGCCAGAGGTCGGGGTAAGTGTTTCTTATGTTTCCGAAGGGCACATACATCCCTTCTAAGTTAATCGTTTGGCTTTCCGCTGACCTTCTGTTGTCTGATCTCTGACAAAGGAAATTGAGTTAAATTAACAGGATGTGACAACACAAGGGGGCACTGTCACATATTTGGTGAATTATATGGAAGTCATTCCTTGTAGCTTGTAAATCACCCTCAAATGGATTCATATTTAGTTTCGCTGGCTAGAGATGAGTCTAGAAATTGCCCTGCAGGTAGCCGAGAGGCAACTCGGAGCCAGCATTCCTGGACCAACAGAAGGCTAGGGAAATTGCAGACCTGAGCTCTACTGCTTCAGGAAGGAGGCAGAGAACAAACTAGCCACAGGACTGTGCTGTTTTCTGCTTCCTGCCACACTGTAACGTGGGTCCAAACAGAAGCTGCCGCCAAAGTTCAGTCCAGTGTTGCAAAATCCTGCAAAGATTTTCCTGCTGCGTCGGCACCTCCATATCCGCGGCTTTGGAAATTGGAAGAGCAAGAAGAGAATAACAAGCTTTTGGCTTAGAAAAGCCTAGAATAGATGGTGGCAACTCCCGAGGGAGAGCCCAGCAGACTGAGTCCCTGGGATCTGATCTGTACAGAGGTTGAAAAGCCTAGAAAAAAGTTGGGTCTAAAGAGGCATTGGGAATGAGCCAACTGTAAGGCCTATGGGAAATTCCCTGCAATCCTACAGGCGGTTGACAACCTTCTTCCAGGTTTCGTGTGCAGCGTTGTCTTATGTACCGATCATTTTGTCATTGGCAACAGCCGCCATCTGACCTGCCAAGGGAGCCCTCCAATACATGCACCAAAGCATGAGTTGAATTGATGGGGAAGAATGCCAGCCATCTCTGCATTTGATTGTGAAGGAGAAGGAATAGGGCACTTTGTGTTCTCTTGTGCCTATCAGGACCTTCTCGTTTTTTTCCCTGGGTACAGGTTGAATGATTGTCTAGCCCCCAGTCAGAGGGGACTCTGACTGACACCTCTGACTCTGAGGTGTTTTCCTGAATCTGATAGAATGAAGAGATTAGCCTCATTTCCTAAATAGTGCATCTCCTGAAATGCTTACCTTTCCTCTCTTCCAACACTACCTTTACATCAACTGGCTGTGTCGTGTTACAATAGACCAGTGTCTCTAAATTAACTTTTTTTTTTTTTTAAGATTTATTCATTTATCGGGATACCTGGGTGGCTCAGTCGTTAAGCATCTGCCTTTGGCTCAGGTCATGATCCCATGGTCCCAGGATTGAGCCCCATATTGGGCTCCTTGCTCAGCCAGGAGTCTGCTTCTTTCTCTGCCTGCTCTGCCTGCCACTCCCCCTACTTGTGCTCTCTCTCTGACAAATAAATAAATAAAATATTTTTTTTAAAAAGATTTATTTATTTATTTGAGAGAGAGAGAAAGAATGTATGTGCACATAAGCGGGAGGAGCAGCAGAGGGAGAGAATCTCACTTGGACTCCAGGAGCAGAGCACAGAGCCTGATACGGGGCTCCATCTCATGACCCTGAGATCATGACCTGAGCTGAAATCAAGAGCCAGATGCTTAACTGACTGAGCAACCCAAGTGCTCCATGAATAAATTTTTCAAAGTCAAAGTAATACCCATGGTAACATAGTCCATATTGAGTTGTTGTTGTCGTTTTTTAGGTTTAATACTGAACACAGATTGTATTTAATGCAATTTTGTATTTGAAAGTTTTATAATATTGAGTCAATTGAAAACAGCTTAAAAGTAACTACTGAAAAAAAAAATACCAGTGCTCTTAATGATAGGACAATTTGAGTCATTTAAACATACCACTTTCTCAACTATATTCCAATTGGGACTGATTAAGAGATCCCCAGGAGTCAGAGGTCTGTAAACTATAGCCTGGGGGCCAAATTCACCAACTGTCTGTTCTGAATATATTCATTTATGCATTTGTACTGTTTTCTCACTATCATGGCAGAGACATCATGACCTGAGCTAAAATCAAGAGCTATCCAGGCACCCTTAAATTGGCTTCTTCTGAAGCATTGTGAGAAGGTTGCTAGCTCCAAGCACTGGAGCTTCTCTGAACTGATACCGTGGTACATTTGGTATATTGTTTTTGACAAAGACTCAGCCTGGGTCAAAAGAAACTTCTCCATTGACATCCTGTGACATGTTTGTGGAATCAGTTAGGAATGCATTCAGAACCTAGTCACCTGACAAACAGTGGCTTAGAAGTAACAGACTCATTTTTCTCATGTTAGAAAAAGATCTGCGGTAATGGCCCAAGGCCGTAGCTACTCAAAAAATGACTTTGAGCAACCAGGTTCTATCTGCCTCCTCCTTTGTTAGAGTATTGTTCAGTCTGACCAGTGAACCTTCAGAAGTCACAGTCCAGGTGGGCAAATCACTGAAGGACGAAAGGCGGCTGGCTGATCTTGTTCCTTCAATTCTGGGAATCAATCACTTTGGGGGAAATTTCAGTTGGTATATTGCTGTGTACCTATCACTAAGAAGACTGGAGTGCCCAAGCAGAGGAGAATCTGGGTCAGCCCATTGGAACAAAATCAAGGTGCTATTAGTAATGAAAAGTGAGTCAAATACGTATTAGATATTGGTAATGTCTGCACACTCCTCCTACATGTTAAACTCAGTAAGAGCAAAGAGCCTATTTATTTATTTATTTATTTTTAAAGTGTTTTTTTTGGTTGTTGTTGTTGTTTTGTTTTGTTGACAGACAGAGGTCACAAGTAGGCAGAGAGGCAGGCAGGGTGGGGGGTGGGGGGGCAGGCTCCCTGCTGAGCAGAGAGAGCCTGATTTGGGGCTGGATCCCAGGACCCCGGGATCATGACCTGAGCCAAAGGCAGAGGCTTTAACCCAGTGAGCCACCCAGGCGCCCCTTATTTTGTTCACTCTAATAACCCTAGCTTTGTGTCTGGAAACTAGTAAATTATGATATATATGTATTGAATGAATTAGGAAGCATACCATGATTTTGGTTTGCCAACCATCTTAAGTTTTTTAGAACCAACAAAATGAAAGGGGGGGCATCTAAAAAAAATTGCAATGGTATATAAATCTTAATAATATGTAAAAATCTAGTACACTTTATGACACATCAGAACTCGATAAAATGACAATTATATTATAGACCTAAATCTCCAGTGTAGTAAGAATGAACCTAAATAAGAACAAGTCCACAGGCCCTGGCATTCTAATACCCTCAGAGTACACAATATTGTGGATAGAGAAGAATCGCCACATCTTATGCACCTATCATGTAACCCTGGTTAATTTATATCTCATCACTTAATCCTCAAAATATTTCTTTGGTCTGAGAGTTTTAGCTCTTGGCCCAGACTTGGCTCTGCCATTACAACCTGCTCAGAAATCTAGCTTTTGACTACTTTGATCTTAAAAATGAGCTGAGACCTTTTATTATAAATAGTTCAAATATGTTCTATACATTTCTTTGCATTCTTAAGCAACATCTATTAGATACACCCAGACCTTTTGTTGATGTCTTAGGGAAGGAGATACCAATATGTGCTGAGACCTTTTCAGGCATATTCTTAGTAAAGATGTAATTTTTAAATATACGACTTTACCCTAAAATGCTTTTTAATGTTTTCTTTGGATTGTTTGTCCACTTTTAATAGATTTACTCCCAAGTCTCTTTTTTTTCTTCTGATTTTTTTTTTTTTTCAGTATGAGTAGTTCATGTATCTTTTTCCCCTGCCTATTTGATGGGAAAGTGTGGAACCATATCTATTAGGGTTGTCACTGAAGAAAAAGTACATGGGCTATGAAAAAAGGCCTGTCCTGTGAGTTACATGTAGGACATACTGTGTATGAGCCTCATGCTATCAACTCTAGCTCTTCCAAGGCTTTTCGAAATTGTACCACAGTTCTTGTAGATAGTTTTATAAGAATAGGTCAAAGTATTATTGATATATTCATTAACCTCTAAGCCAGCATTTTCTCATGGAAATATTATGTGTACTACAAATGTGTGCCACATATATAATTTCAAATTTTCTAGCAGTTCATGCTTTCAAAAAATTAAAAAAGGAACAGGCAAGATGAATTTTAGTATTTTGTTGAATCCAACATACACAAAATGTAATCATTTCAAAATGTAATCAATATAAGGAATTAGCAATTCTCTATTTCACACTCTTTTTAAATACCATGTTGTATAAATGGGATGTGTATTTTATGCTTACAGCGCATCTCAACTCAGAATAGCCACAAGGCTCATGCTTGAACCAATGGTTTGCCATTGGATCGTACAGTTCTACACAGTACTTGGAAAAACTTGGGAGGCTCTTGGAAATTGTGGTATACAGTAACCCTCTACTTTGATTAAAGGCTTTGCGAGATGAACATAGGTGATAGAGGGTAGGCCAGCTCGCAGCAAGGCGTACAGAGCTGTACATCTTCTGGCTCCTTATATAGTACAGCTCAACCAGGGACCACTGAGGGCCTGCTGCAGAGACCTGTGCAACCCCAGAAGCAATCTGAATACTTGTGACTTGCTCAGAGTCCCTGCAAGGGCTGGTAGGATAAACTGTTCATTTGTACACTCCCTATAGAGAGGAACTGGGATTGAAGCAGATGCCCCAATTTTTTTTTTTTTTTTTTTTGCCCTGCTTGCTATCACTCTCCAGCCAGGTGAGAGATTGAAATTAATTATGCAGGAAGCAATTCAATGATCATCTGCTCTGGGCGCTCGCACCCAGAATGATCATTGTGAGTGTCGCTTTCTCCTGAGCAGGCAAAAAAGGCCAGAGACCCATGTTGAGCAGGCAGAGAGCCTGGCAGAAGGAGAGAGAATTGCCACCTGTCCTGGAAATGAAGCCCAGTGTAATGGGTATAAAAGAATGCTAGACTAAAAAGCAGGAAACCTGGATTCCAGCTTGGCGTCTGCATATTAACTAGTTCTGGGACCATGTGTAAGCCAGTTAACTCCTTTAACTTCCTGTTTTTCCAAGCAGTGTACCAAGAGTTTTGCCTGGCTTACTTTGATTCTTATCACAGTAGCTATGCGAAAGATAGAGTTATCACATGCACCTTTTTCCTACAGCGGTTATGACGGGGAATGGTGAAGTAACTCATTCAAGACCACATATTTGCAAGCGAGAAGACAGAGAAATAAAGCCTGACAATACCCATTAGTGGATAGCCTGTTTGGGGCCTGGGAGAAGTGATTTAAATGCCCAGGTTTCCATTTTTCAACAGAGTAACATTTAATATGACACTCCAGACCTCTGAGTTCCAACTCCAGTGAGACTTTAATTTTTTTGTCTTTCACATTTTTCCACTGATACTAGACCTCCCAGTGTAAAACCTTTAAGATGAGTATTTTAGAAACAGCACTGAAAAAGAGATGGAAAAGCTTGTTCCTTGAGTTATATTTGAGACTTTAAATTTTTTAAAGATGTCTCTGATATTCCATGGTTATGATTACAGTGACAGCAAAGATAAAATAGCTTTATATTAAGTTACTCTCTTATATTAGCGTTAGTGTGCTCTTTTCCCTCCATGGGGATTTAGATTTCAGAAACAGAAAAGACTATTTCCTTCTAATTCATTCTTTTATAGGAGTCCAGTAGAGATCTGTGTAAATGAATGATGTGTTTTATTTACGTTGACATCAAGCAAATACAAAAAACACCTACCAGAAAGTAAATATAGAGGCAAAGCCATTGTTAGTGTTTCATGTCCCACTGTCTTTGGGGATTTCATTAATGTCCTTTATGCCACATGTAGTCACCATGTACAGTTATTTGTAGAATAAAAAAGATAATCTTTATACCTAAATACACCTCCTTGGGTTTGACAGGTTTTCATAACACCATGCTACAATGTCATTACCTTAATTAGTTTTTAACACATTGTATGATTTCTGTAAAATCTCTTACCATCTTTTGAGATGAAGCCTGTGGCTGCCAGTTACAATAGAAAAGTTCGACCCATGGGCATTGTCCTTGGTCCCCTGCAAACACGTACAATGAGGCAGTAGGCATACAAGGCAGCCCTTCTGTTCTAGGCACTGGGCATGGCTCAGAGGTGGACCAGCCAGAGTCGTGCTTCCCCAGCAGCCCCTGATCTGGTGGACAGAGGAGACATTCAGCGGCTGTGGTCACAACTCTATGGACAGCTGTGCCTCATGGGGCATGTGTAGCTCTTGTCTGAAAATAGCCACTCCACCTGTTCCCATCGCTACATTCCACTCTGGGGCATTTGTCACTTTTATTGATGAAAATACCTCAGTAGCGTTCATGATATGTATGGTCTGTTTTATTCACTCCAAAACCATTCATGCCTTCAACATTTAATAATAGGCAGAGAGAAAATCATTGGAAATTTTGAGGCATTATGAAATCTCTCATCAGTTAAAGAGTTTTCTTTGAATGAGAATAAAGAGTGAGGAGTAGGGATTTAAAAACCCTGATAATCAGAGAAAGAGGAAGTAAGATAGACATGCTTAACAACCAAATGCTACAATGAAATTCACTACAATATACAATCCACACGCTAAAATTGTTTTCATTTCCCACATTTCAGCGAATCATTGTACTTTGTAAATACCTGCGGAAAGAACATTCTGATATCTATATCTGAGTGACTAACTTGAAAGCTAGTTTTTATGCCAGTTATTCACTCGTTTATTGTCAGCAAAAATTTATCACATGGCTATTGTGCACTAGGCAGTAGGAGTTTGTGAGAAAACAAAACCAGGCTCCTTGTGGAGCTTCAAATCTTGATTATTTTCAAGGGAGTTACAAAATAAGCAAAGAAAAAAATATGTATGTATATTATACATACATATGTATAAAAAATAATATGTCCTATGGTGATAAGTGCCGATAGAGAAAAATACAACAGGATAAGAAATAGAGAATGGGGAAGGGGTGCTCATAAAGGATGGTCTAGTAGTTATTGCTTATGAGGTGACATTAATGCTTCTCTTCAGCTGGATCTCTTCCAGGTTTTACTCTACCATTTGCTGAAGTTACCCTGAGTCCCTTCATGTTTCACTTATGTAGCACTTGGACTTCTTTTTCTGGCTTGACTTACTCTCATTTCATCACTCATTGATGTATCATCAGAGCTTTGCCACAAATAGTATTTTCACCTG
Organism: Taxidea taxus jeffersonii; assembly: GCA_003697995.1. Lineage (NCBI taxonomy): Eukaryota > Metazoa > Chordata > Mammalia > Carnivora > Mustelidae > Taxidea > Taxidea taxus. The sequence goes on from RCUC01159623.1 coordinate 11,888, forward strand.
ATGTCCTTCTCCTAATAATTTAGTCTCGTGCTCTTCTGGCCTCGGTGAGTTGGTGTCTAAGCCAGCTCTGTGAGTTTCAAGTTAGTTCATTGGGTTTATTCTTGCTAACGTGTAGGCATCTCCAACTTTAGAAGTGAGTTGTATTTCCAGTGTTTGCCTTTAAGTTTCTTGAAACAGTTCTAAATTGAAAAAAGGGAGAAAAAATTTGACCTGAAACATGTCTTTCTTTTGCTTAATAACCACTAAGTGTGGATGCAGCCTATTGTGTATGAAATAACCTCACATTTTTGGCTGAAAAGACCCAATTGTGCTTAGACTCCTTAAGCCCAGGCCCTCATTCTAGGGCAGCCCTGCAACAGATCTCTGAAGAGAGAATGCTCTGGAAGATGTAGTGGGTTGACTTCTTGTAGAGTATTACAGTATATAAGGCAGTAAGGGCCTAGATGATATGGGTTTGATATTTTCGTGTTTACTTCTTGACCTTGAGGGGAGAACGAGAAATACTGTTTATGGTATACCATAATAATGTGACTTTAAATCAGAAGTAGCCCAGAATATTAAAAAGAGATGAAAGATTTGTATCCTGGAAAAGAAAAAACCAATTTGGAGTTTTATTCTTTACATTATGAGTCAAAAAGTGTAGAAAGGAGATATTCGTAGATAGTCAATAGCCAGTATGATAGGTTAAAAAAGCAATTTTAGAAAATGTAACAGAGTAAGTACTTTTCTGTTTTGTGTATTGGAATGAAATTGTCCCATGCTAGTATAGAAATAACAAAGGAAACAAATGCTTTTAAACATTGCTGCAATAGGGGAGAAATACAGCATTTCTATTTATAACTTGTACAGAGTCCCACATAAAAATAGCTCCAACTAACAGATTTGCTCATATCTGGAATACAAAGTTGTCGCTGCCAGTGACTTGAGGAATTCTAATAAGAACGACGACGGCATTGGTAAATATTGAAAGTTTATCATCTTTTCTTCCATCCCAGTTTTCATAGGGGAAGAAAATTAGTTCGCAGAGAAGTCCGGGCTTTGGTGTTACACATTTTGTTCTTTTCTAGGCTCCTGGTCTCTTTGTTTTTAATGGAAAAGTCACCATTTGCACCCCTGGACTTAACCCCACGAGAAGGCTCGATTACTGTATCTCTGTCAGTTATGATTATATCTCTGCAAGTGAAATACTTGTCAGGCTCATGTAGTCAACATTTCGTTCTTCTAATTCTGTATGATTGGTGTGACGGCACAGATCCTAAGGACTTCTGAAGTTAATGGAAACCATTCTGTCTTATTTTCAGCGAAGCTTCCTGGGCTATGCCAGTTTCGAAGTGGGGGAGCTACTGAAGTCAAAGGAGCAGCTGCTAGCCCTGAGCCTGAGGTGGGTCTCTCTGTCCGCAGAAATGCTGTAAAGTGAAGAGCTGATGACATTTACTGAAGGATGGCTGGGCTCGAAAGTCCCAATTCCTACAGATGTTTAGAGGTCAGCTCTCAACTGGCTCATGTTCTCCACAACAGCAAGTTACAGTGAAACAGCAATGGTTCAGGTTCACACTGAAGTTCATGTTTCGCGTTGTCAAAGATTATCAGTCCGTATGGGGGTGGGGAGAATTACATGATCATTAAACTGATGAAATTATTTGATGGTAAGAATAGAAACGATGAGCAAGTTATTGAATAATTTTTCTGTTACTTATTGAACTGTGACTTTTTAAGTCAAGTAAGCTTCTGGGTTTGAACTATGTTTGTTAGTGGCAACATTGCAAAGTTATGAAAATGGAGGGGAAGTTGATTATTCTCTTTCTTTTAAGCTTATTTTGTTGCCATCCTACTAAATATAAAACATACGTTAAACAGACTCATACTGAAGCAAGAAGTAGAGCAGAGGTAATTTTGAATATGAGTACCATTTGTTTTGATAGAGAAGACCAGACAGCAATCTTTAGGAAGTTACATAGTATTTTTAAATTTTTATTAACATATAATATATTATTTGCCCTAGGGGTACAGGTCTGTGAATCGTCAGGCTTACACATTTCACAGCACTCACCATAGCCCATACCCTCCCCAATGTCCAAACCCCACCACCCTCTCCCCACCCACCCCCAGCTCCTAGCAACCCTCAGTTTGATTTGTGAGATTAAGGGTCTCTTACGGTTTGTCTCCCTCCCGATCTTTTAAAGCTAGACGAGTGTTAAATAGAATAAACTTTTTTGTTAAACTTCATTATACATTCTAAACAATAGTATGCTGTTTTCTAAGTATATAATAACTCCTGTAATTATGTACACATAATATATGCCTTGCAGTACTTGTATAGTATAGATAAATGTAAAAATTGTATAGGACAGTCCTTGTAAATCTCAAGATGTTCTTCTTTTGATGAAACATAGAGACCACTCCCAGGGAAGAGACAGTGTCTTAAGTGTGCTTGCCCTCTGCGTTGCCCTGGCAAGGACCCACTTGTAACCAACTTATTTCAGTAAAGATGCTGTGGCTTATAGTGGAATCTATACTGAGGTCTGTCTCCTTTTTCTATTTTTTCCTGATCCTTACAGTTTTGCATTTTTGACTTAGGGGAATATAAAGTAATTTAAAGTGGCTCATATTCATACAGAAAAATAAGTGTTAATGGGTTCTAACAAAGCCATTATCTTCTCTCTCTGCTATATCCCTTAAACATCTGTTATTTTGTTGTTGTTAAATTTTATTTGGGAAGACATTTTAAAATCTTCACAGTTTTGGTGTTGTTCCCCATGATATTTTGCTGTGGTGATGTTCAGCTTGAAGTTTGTGTGGATCAGCTAAAAAGTCTAGCTAGCAATGTTGCTGATACTCTAGAAATATATGTTAGTGCCCTAGCGTGGTGGGGAGACCTGACCACAGTGCCCCTGGATTCACAATATGTGATGTCAAGCATTAAGTTAATTTAGGACTACTAACAGGCCCCGTGTTTTCTAGATGTGATGCATAGCCCTCATTTCTCCTCTTGCTGACTCACACTGATTCTCCATAACTGCCATTAACATCAGCACAACACTGCACCTTTAGACACTGCCTTTGAAACAGAAATCAGGGAACCAATGAATTCTTAGTGAATGAAGGTTAGTAAACACACGGAAACCCTTAAGGTGGTAGAAGAGGAAGAGAAGGGTCAAGTTTAGAGTACTACCCCTGTAGGCAAACAAGGGATAGAATCAATACATATTTCCACCTTTGATCTTAACACCTCTGCCTAACCCTCATTTGATTTTGATTATATAAAAGGAAAACAAGTTTCACTACAAAGAATTGAGTTTTCTAGAAAAAAAAATTTTTTTGAAACTAATTTTGAAATGGCTGGGTTGTTATGCTTTCCCTCCCTTTTCATGCTTTGCCAAATTTGTGAATTTCTCTCTCCATGAATAGATACTTTAAAGACTTATCATAGCCTTTTGATTTCAGACACTTCATGTTTTTTACTTCAGATGTAATTCATCTTCTTTCCCCTGGCTCGTGAGTCTCTGAGGTACTATGCTGGAAGAACATTAGGTTAGGGATAAGAAGATTTTTTTTTCTTTTTTTTTTGGTTGTTTCTTTTGTTTTGTTTTAATATTGCTTTGTATTGATGATATCTGCATTTTGTTCCTTTAAATTCCAGTCATTATTTTTTAGAAGTTTATTTTTTATTTCAGAGAGAGAGAGAAAGTAGGGGTGGACAGAGTGGGAGGGAGCTGGAGAGGGAATCTCAAGCAGACTCCCCACTGAGCACGGAGTCCCACTCATGAGCCTGAGATCATGACCTGAGCCCAAATCAAAAGTCTGATGCTTAACCGACCGAGCCACCCAGGTGCCCCATCCAGTCATTATTTTTAAAGCAGTAGAATTCTCAGATTCCTATGAAACATATTCACAGAAATAAGATACCCTTGTACAAACATTCTCTGATAGCAAGCTTCCCCCAGATCTATGTAGTTTTGCGTTCACCATCCCTTTGAGTTGTTTCTTCTCGGATAACTCCAGTCCCAAAACTCTCAAACGAACTCCACAGAGCACCGTTGTTTAATGGGGCTACTATGCCATTTGTGCTTTGAACTTTTTAACAGAATTTGGAATTGAATTCTTTTTTTCCCAGAGAAGATTGAAAGGAGCAAGAAGTGTGTGCTTTATTTATAGATATAGACTCAGATTTCATGAAATATCATATAGTCCATTTTTTCGAGTTATGGAATAAAATTTACTTGCATGTATTCGAGAAAATGCCCCCACTGCACAAAGTGGTGACTACTCATAGAAGTCATCTTCCTTTAAATAGGTAGTTACTAAATTACTGTCTGAGTGTTCTAACATCGCAACCGGACATATCTTTATTTAGTACAAACCCTCTTGCTTTTGTATATTTACTTTGTTCTGCTAGCCTACATTTGGTGCTCCTGTCTCCTCTGACTTCTTCTAGATCTGAATTATATTTTCTGTTCGTATTCTCTAATTCATTGCCACATCTCCCTGACTTTCCTACTGTAGTGTAAACAAGCTAAGGTCCCTGTATAGAGGATTCAAATGAAGGCCTGAGAGACAGTAGATAATCTTACGATAATAGTAATAATAAGAGGAAGAAAAAGGAGAAGGAGAGGAGGAAGTTTCTACATGTTTTATGCTCAGATAACTGTCTTAGAGATATTGCCTCATGGACCCTTATCAAATTAGCCTATGGTGTTATTCTTTTTTTTTTTTAAGATTTTATTTATTTATTTGACAGAGAGAGAGAGATCACAAGTAGGCAGAGAGGCAGGCAGATAGAAAGAAGGGGAGGCAGGCTCCCTGCTGAGAAGAGAGCCTGATGCGGGGCTCGATCCCAGGACCCCGGGATCATGACCTGAGCCGAAGGCAGAGGCTTTAACCCACTGAGCCACCCAGCCGCCCCCTATGGCGTTATTCTTAATGCCACTTTATAGATTAAGAAAGTGAGATGTAAAAAGCAGTTCAGTGATTTGCACAAAGTCACAGTGTCCGTAAATGGGAAAGCCAAGGTACGGAGCCACACGTTTCCGACTGCAAAGCCTGTGCTTTAGTGACCCGCTTCTTGTGTGTTTTGACAAAGGAGAAAACTGAGAACTTGTGAAAACGTATCACGCATTATGTGACTGAGGTAATGGAGAAACAAAGCAAGGACTCAGGTGCAAGACCACCCGTTCCCGGTTTCTTCCCCTTCAGTTTTACCATAGTGCCTCATCTTACAGTGAGTGAAGACATAATGAGTGTTAACATGCCATGAAGAGCTCAGACAGATGAGCCGTAATGGCAGAAAGTGGGAGCCAGCCTGCCTGGTGAAGGGAGAGGCTGTGGGAAACCTGTGGAATCTGCGCTCACCCTAGAAGCTCGGCATCCTCAGGCCCCACGCCTGGGCTGCTGTCTGAGCACCTGACAATCATTTGCCCTGCTAACCTTATCTGTATGTCTTAGGGCCGTGCAAGCAGAAATTTGGAACATCATAATCCTGTTTCATTATTTAATAAGAGAATGGCAAGATTAGCTCGACTCTGGGAAGGGTGCTAGCCCTTGGGAAAAATAACATTGCTCTTCAAGTATTCAAACAACCACAAAGGCAGAGATAAAGAGGGAAGGGTGAAACTTCTTTTTTTTAGGAAATCCTTCTCGGAAGAAGTGAGACAGATGGATGTGTTTTGACCTTGTTTGTCTCTGTTGCATATGAGCTTCGTTGCCTATCTCCTCGCAGTTTAGGCTGCATTTGGTGCTCATTCATTCAGCAAGCACTTATGAAGAACTTTCCATATGCTAACTACAGTGGTAGATAATCTTTTGCAGTTGGTGTTACTAATAACACTAATAATGAAAAAAATCATATTGTTTATTGAGCATCTACTAGCGTGCAAAGTATGAAGTGCTCTTCACACATGATCTTGAATCTATGCCGCATTATCATCCCTGTGTTACAGCAACTTTCCTATGATCCCACAGCCAGTAAGTGTAGAAGTAAGATTAGAGTCCAATTTGGTCTGCCTCCAGAGCTTGTTCTGTTTTATTTTCCTGCCTCCTAGGAAGCTAATGAGCTAATAGAATCTTTGTTTCCTTCTCTATTTTATATTCTGTCCTTTGGAGAGTTTCAGGGGCCTCATTTCTTTTTTTCTTAATGCTTTATCTTAAAATTCAATTTCATATGCCCATGACATAGTAGAGGTTTAATAATTACTTGCTGGAATCTTGATTCATGAGGACAACTTCCTTATATTTGTATGGATGCTTAAATGTAAGCCAAGTACCATATATTTCTGAATGGCATCCCCCTAAATTAATGCACATAAGGCAGCCGAGGCATTAGAATATGTCGGACACAAGTAACATGAGAGTTACAGTGAGGGATAGATTGTAACATGATTGAAAAGCTGAAAACCTTATTTAGAATTTACTATTTCAGGGCAGGCCACTTTACCTTGTCGCAGAAACTTCCAATAGAGTACTCAACTAGTGTTCTATTATTTCTTCTGTAATCTTTTGCATGTAACCCCTCCAAGTTAAGCAAACATTTATTTTATCAGAATGGATGTAGCAAAATATTGTTGAATTTATTCATAAAAAGAAAATTTGTTTTCATTTATTACTTCTGCCACATTTACAGTCGTGCTGTCATGTAACATAAAACATAAACTTCCATGATCCTAAATAGACATATGGTATAATGTTTTATAATACCCAGATGTGTGGAAGAGACTATGAAAGAAACAAACAATACATGCCTACTGTTTGTTTTTAAATTTCCCTTGTTTTATGTAGCATTTATATGTATATATATTTATGTATATATAAATATGTCATAGATTGTGTGGATGGGTATGTGTTTGTGCATCTACATTATTTTAGGATTATTTTGCTTTCTCATGATCCATTAATACTTATTTTCTACTGTTGTCAAATGTATGTGCTTAGAGAAGGTAAGGTCGAAATTATGAAGTGTTTAGATCTTTAGTTTTTGGTGTTTTGTTTAATTTAACCCTCTTAAACATACACATGCATAGAGATACACATTTCAATTTTGTTTCTATAAGTAAGAAAATGATTTTTTAAAAAAACACATATTTTTAACTGAATCTTCCAAAACCAGTTTTTTAGCTTGAGAGCTGGAAGTAAAGATAAGGAAGGATTCCTTGGGCTATGACATGCAGTTTTCTACATAAGCATACTCAAAAGTGATAAAAAGATGAAATTACTCAAAAGTGATAAAAAGATGAAATTGTCATGAATGTCTTACAGGTCAGGAGCATATGCATGTTCTTTAGCCCACAGGGCAATGGATCAGAATAAGTTTGTTACTGAAATGCAAGACTATATCTGAACCCCCACAGTCTTTGTGATGAACAGTGGCCATAGATAGACAGAAGAGTTTTCAAGGATAAATTTCTTTTTCATTTCAATTGGAATCAAATTTTCATAGTTTTCATTTCCTATCACTCCTCTTTTCCTGTACGCAAGTGATAATTATGCAAATCTTCTTAATTTAAGCATTAAAGTCTTTAAAATTATATGTATGATGAATACCTCTTTAACAACATCTTTTCTTATCAATATTTATTTGAACTTCAGAAGGATTTAAAAAATTACAAATATTTTAATAGTCATGTCTATTTTGAATATATTTCATTCTCTTTTAAAAGTCTTGCAGTTAGCTTTTTTAGGTATCAGAAAGTAAGATTACAGCAGAAAGTTCTGATGGTTCCACAACACTAATCCTTATGTATGCCTAAAACATTTTCTATATTAAATAAGAGCAATAGACTTTGGCAGCTGAAAAAAAAAAAAACCCTCTTTGAGAGGGAATAGGATATCTGTGATTATTATAAAACAGAATAGTATTATATTTTATTGAATGCACCAATGGAAAAGTCAGAAGATGAAGATGGCATGCAAAAGCTACTTCATTGACACTTTTGCATAGAATTTACCAAAAATGCACATTATAAACCCTGAAAGCAATGCATCAGAACCCTGCAATTTTTTTTTCCCTTTGGGAGTGATCAAGCAGGAAACATGCCAGTCAGTAGCAAGTGCACACTCATGGTTGATCCAGATGCACTTGTAAGGGGAGAGCCTTGCCTCTGCGCAGTGTTTCCTTCACTGTTTTTGGCATGACCCAAGTGGAGGTAACAGAAAGCGCCTCCGATTCTGACAGACTCTGACCTTATACATGTGCAGGAAGAGGTAACTGACACTATTTGAGCTTTATGATGGATTAAGAATGTCACTTGTCTTATCTTATCCAATATTCTAATAACCTTGCCTAGAAGGGGATACATTCCTGCTTTATAAAAAGAAGTGAACTGGGGCACCTGGGTGGCTCAGTGGGTTGAGCCTCTGCCTTCGGCTCGGGTCATGATCTCAGGGTCCTGGGATCGAGCCCCATATCGGGCTCTCTGCTCAGCGGGGGGCCTGCTTCCCTTACTCTCTCTGCCTACTTGTCAAATCCCTGTCAAATAAATAAATAAAATCTTAAAAAAAAAAAAAAAGAAGTGAACTGAGGAACACAGTTTGACTTTCTTTAGATGACACAGCTGGGATGAGATGGAAAATGGGAGATCAAGAGAGAAGTGTCCTTGGTATCAAGGATTTCCTGGAGAATATATATTTTGTTTAGAATCTTAATTAAATAATTTTTGAGAACAGAAGAGATCTGGCCACTTTGGCTTCTCTTTAGACAACTTTAGCGACAGAGAGTGCAAAATTAGGAGGCCACACATCTTTTCCATTTTCAGACAAGTGAGTGTCAGAAAAATATTCCTTTCTTATCTTAAATTTGATGTCCTTGGCATGGCCCCCACTCTCCTTCATGGAGTTTAGGAGAACAAGCTTCATGCCTTTTTGCTCCGATCAGATTTGAAAGCAGCTCTTGTCCTTCTTTAAATCTTTTCTCCTTTTTTTTCTGAGGAAGTCACGTGATGTAGTAGAAAGAACAGCAGGCTTGTATGCCAGACTTGGGTTCAAGTCCCAGCTTTGCCACCAGCTGTGTCACCCGAGGCATGTTATCTGCTCTCTGTAACATCTGTTAACAGAAATAGTAATGACCTCCCTTCGAGGGTAATTCTGAGCAATTAATAAATGTAGTAAAGTCCTGTGCATTGTCTTGCATTAGAGAAAAGCACTCTGTCAGTACTGTTTTCCTTGCTGCTTGGATTAAACTAATTCCCTCAACCATAACTCAGTGTTTGCTTCATTTGCTTGTTTAGTTTGTTGAAGTTATTTCTTTCATTTCTTTTGAAGATTTACTTATTATTTGAGAGAGAGAGAGAGAGAGCAAAAAGGGGAGAGGAGAGGCACAGAGGGAGGAGAGTCCCCAGCAGACTCTCCATTGAATGCAGAGACCCATGCAGGGCTCAATCCTGTGACTCCCGAGATCATGACCTGAGCCAAAACCAAGAGTCAGACGCTCAACTGACTGAGCCACCCAGGCACTCCTGAATTTCTTTCTTAAAATGTAACATTCACAATTCTCTAAAATGGTCCGTGGCAAAGAGGTCAGTTTAACTTTTGTTCTGAAAATATCGTTTTTATTATCTGAGAAATAGATACCTGAAACCTAAACTCTGGCTTTAATCCCTCTAATATATATGGCTTCCTATCAGGTGGCAGATACCGGCAAGAGGCATATAGAGAACAGTTTGGTTAAAACAGAAACAAAGTTGGCCAAAAATTTAAAAAAAAATTTTTTTTTACTTAAAACTTTAACAATATAGCATTGAAATCATGTACAGAAATTCATGAATGTAACACAGTGTCAATGGTTGTTAGAGCTTACTGATGCATTTTATTGCTGAATATATCATAAACTGTCTCCAGAAGTAAACTCGAGTGACATTTCCCAGGACCAGACTGTGAGAATAAAGGGAGACACCAAACACAGAAGTAGAGGCATTTGCTTCTCCTACTCATTATGCATCAGTGTCCTTTGGGGACAAATTCTCAAAAGGCTCTAACGTGAGGCACTTTCTAATTACTGTTAAAATTATATCAATCTAGTATAAAATCAGAATATGCAAAGTGTACAAATGTCATGAGATCAGAACAGTGGAGAAGTTGAAAGAGTAGGTGATTTAGAGACATATTTGAATACAGACATGCCCGAATCTTGCTCTTCTCTTGCTTAGAAGGAGGGTAGAGTACTCTGACCTCAGTTTGTGAACTCATCTGTGGAATGGGGACAACAGTAGTTCCCATCGCAACAGGGTTCTGGCAAGCCTCACAAGACTTACTATGTGACACGTTTACAGTGGTGCCTGACACAAAGTAAGCTCTCAATAAATGTGACCTCTAATATTTATCTATTTTTTATTGATTAGCTGGCCTAGCCTCAGGTTTTGTTGTGTTTTGTTTTTGCAGATGAGGCTTAGACATACTGTACAGAGCCCGTCAGACAGTCCCTGATGCAAAGCAGGTGCAAATCATGCTCATCACCTATTATTAAAATTACCACTATTATTATTATTATTTGGCATTTCATTCAACTAGACTGTCTTTCACTTATAATTTAAATGGCACTGCAGTTCTGTATTCTGCATTTTTCTTTATGTTCCTAATTCATTTTCGTGAGGCTGTAGGTATGACCATGGAAACCAATTAGCACTTTCTTAGTTTGCATTATTCAAAAGATGTCATATTCATCAGATTGCAAATTAGAGTTTTCAGTCATGGAAGGGACAGCACATACTTAGAGCACACTTTAATAGCTTCTCCGTTTGTATAGAAAAGCCTGAAATCGTTCCTCTTTTAAAATGCAAATCACATGAAGTTAATATCTGTACACAAAGACCTACCTTCTTAAGAAGTTTGAGAGCTAATTTAGCTTTGAAGATAATTTCCAGGAATGACTAGTCCTGCAAGGAATTATATTTGACCTGAAAATTTGGTATTGGATTTGCCCATATTTACCAAAGTCACTTTCTTCATTATCACCCTACATTTCTATTGCTCTGGACACATTTATATCAGCTTTTTTAAACATTGTTTTGTTTTGTTTTCTAACACGAATATCCCTTCAGTTATTTGTATATCTTCCTTTTAAAAAAAATTTTTATTGTGTTATGTTAGTCACCATACAATACTTCATTAGTTTTTGATGTAGTGTTCCAAGATTCATTGTTTACATATAACATCCAGTGCTCCATGCAATCCATGCCCTCCTTAGTACCCATTCCTGGGCTAACCCATCCCCCTCTTCCCCTCTAAAACCCTCCATTTGTTTCCCGGAGTCCAGGGTCTCTCCTGGTTCATCTCCCCCTCTGATTTCTCCCGCTTCACTTTTCCTTTCCTTCTCCTAATGTCTTCCATGTTATTCCTTATGCTCCACAAGTAAGTGAAACCATATGATAATTGACTTTCTCTGCTTGACTTAGTTCACTCAGCATAATCTCCTCTGGTCCCATCCCTGTTAATGCAAAAGTTAGGTATTCATCCTTTCTGATGGCTGAGTAGTATCCATTTGTCTATGTTCTTTTGAATGAAGGAGTTTTATGTCAAATAAGTTTGAAAATCCTCTACTAAAAAAATGAAGAGAGTCCCTTTCATATAGGACTTATCAGTGCCTTCATTGGTCCTCAAGGCCCTTTGAGGCTCTCCAGAGACAGACATTGCCCACAGCTTTCCCGAATTAATCTGAACACAAGGAGCTTCCTTCATGGAACACCTATTAACAGCTTATCAGCTGCTGCATTCCAAGAAATACAGCTGCATAATTTAGAAAGTGCTGATTTCAAACAAGAACAACCAGGTGTTTTCCAGAGAAATATATGAGTGACTGTCTATATACGTTATCCACCATTTCCCCCACGGTAGCCTGTTTTCTAACACAGGCATCAGAAGGAAGGCATGTGGTCATCATCCACATAAACACTCACTCTTACCCACTCTCCACCCCTGCACATTACGCTGCTCTGGAACATGCCCTTACCCACCCCCCCTTTTTTCCATCCCCCTCCCCCTGTCCCTAAGTATTGCCTGCCCCATGACACTTCACATTCGTGCCATGAGCTGTGTAGACACCTCTTCTTGACATTTGTACAGAGCTATAGGAAAGGAGTAACAAAAGACACGCTGTCTCTTTTGTGTTCATCGACCTATGTATTTCCGCCTTGCATAAGCAGACATTTCACAATTATTTTCACAATTACCTACTGTTGTAATGACCCCAAACTGAACTTTGTTCTCCTCGTGAAAGCTGTGCTTTCTAATGCTTTTCCTTTCTGAGTTAAGAACCATCAGATAACCTCGACGTAGCCAAAGCTAGAAATCTCAGCATCTTTTTTCAAGTCATCCTTTCTAAAATTTCTTATCTGATTATGTTATTTGCCTGCTTTAAATTTTATATCCCTTCCTGTACCCCCTACCCCCTATGTGAGCACATGTATGAACTTTGTGTGCAAAAACCTCAGCCAAGAAATACAAGATAGTAAGTCTGCCTCTTCAGCCTCATCTGCAACCACACATTACCCTTGACACTGATCACCACTTCCTCTGTCATTTATAGTGGCTTGTGCACAGTTTACATTTTGCAAAGGTGGAGTCTGAATCCCCGTATTTCTCTGGAACCCCTCTTGCTGGGGTTTTGAGCTCCATTTCAACCTTGGCCAACCAGAGAGCAGAACAGTGTTTGCACGTGTCGATGGTGCACCTTCAATTCTCTCCCACACTCATAACCAATTATGTCTCCTCCATTTTGGGGTATCTCTTACCTAAAGAATAAGTCTTACCTGTCCAGGACATCCTGGTATTCCCCAGATTTACTCGTATTGGGAGCTTAGAAACAATAGTCTCCAGGCATGTCCGTGGAAAGTTCTAGTCACCACCACTGCCCACCCAGGCTTCTCAGTCTCTTATTGTGACCAAATGACAGTCAGGCTTTTGAGTGGGTGCCTGAAGAGCACATCAAAACGCATCACCGTCCCAGCTAAGAGAGGCTTCATGATCACTGGAAAGTCGCCATCGTAAATTGTGTTTCCAGTGAGATCTGACTTTGCTCTTCTATTTATACATTGTCAGTTCTATTTAATACATAAGAGTGAGCTGTGCTGGAGGTACCATCCCTGAGGGAACATAGAAAGTTACCTGCCCCGGGGCTCCTGGGTGGCTCAGTCAGTTAATATCAGACTCTTGATTTTGGCTCAGGTCATGACCTCAGGGTCATGAGATCCAGGCCAGCAACACCATGAAGCCAGCTTAAGATTCACTCCTTTTCACTCTGCTCCCCCCCACTTTCCCTCTAAAAAAATAATAAATAAATTTTAAAAAGAAAGAAAATTACCTGCCCCTTGACAATGTATTCCCCCTTATAGCATGCTCCAGGTAAGGACTTTTTACCCTAATCAATTAAGTAAAATTCACTGATGTCTGTAGTTCTGTAACATAGTTTAGCTATCTCATAATAAAAGTACAGTTGAAAGAGATTATTTGCAGTAAGACTTCAGTAAGGTAAATAGTTGTCAGGAAAGGAAGACAAATATGATTCTATTAATGGAAGCTAAGGAAACTAGAAAATATTTTAAAAAAAGAGGTTTTAAGAATGCAGAAGAGAAGGATGAAATCAAAGATAAAAAGATAAGACGTAGACTGAGGAAGAAAAGAGAATAGACAAGTTTATTTTTCTGTACTTAATTACATTTAATACCAATATATACAAATTTCTTGCAATGTATGCAAACTGTTTTGTAGGCTACGCTGTAATGAGGGATAGTCGCTTCTCATAATGGACTCAGCCTGTTTTATGGGTGATCTTTTGGGTTCCTTGATCAACCTACATAAGCTTATTAGAATAAGAAGCACCTGATAGAAATACCCAAATGCCTGATAGATAAATTAGGTAATTAAAGAGTCTTCTTTATAACATTGAGGGGCAATGATGAAATTGCTACACTATGGGAGAGTTTTATATCCT
>ML109240.1:0-12474 GCA_003697995.1 Taxidea taxus jeffersonii
GTTCTAAATGGAGACATCTCAAAATCCCCAATATTATTTCTTGGCTTAATGATTTCTTGGCTTAATTTGGCTTAATTTATCAAATATCATACATGTTGTCACCATCAGATTAGTTAATATACAGTCTCATTAATCCATGCCTTACCACCTGCATGGAGTACCCCTACTGAGCAATCTATGTAGTGGTTCTTAAAATTTACTTACCATAATACACCCAACTTTGATTTAAAGGGTTTGTGGTGGGACCCCTAAGGCTGTTCTGAAGTGGGCAGATCAGAGGAACAGTGTCATAAAGCCTCCCACATCTAGCCATATATATACTCAACCATCACTGTTCTGTTCCCTCACACACAGAACATGTTCTGCCAAGCACTGGGGAATATATGATCGAGGACATAGCATTCCAATAGTTAATCTCCATCTACCAAGTCTCGGAGGTACGTGTTAGATCAAGGTTTCCACCACCAAAGTCTAGTCCTCTACTCCCCCCTCCCCTCCCCGGTAATAGTATGCAAGCATTTTTTCATTTGGGCTTGGGTTTTTCTGCTACTTTCTTAGATGGGCCTGTCAATCAGGGACTAAAAGACTTCGTTTCATCTACTTGTTAAAACTATAGTTTTCTTTATTTCTTTCACTATCCTAAAGGTACTAGATTTGAAATGCAAGGGCATATGTGAGATAATTTTAACGATTATACATTACCTCATTGTAAGGTGAAAAAATAAACTGGAAGATGATCAATAATCCAATGAGAGTGGGTTGGCTGGTATGAAAACCAAACGCAGCAAAAAGCTCCTTTCGACCAATTAATACGGCAAACAAGAAGAAACACAGGAAAGAATTCATCTAGAAAGAAAGACACAAAATTTCTAACTTCCTAACAAGGTGATTTCACTGTGGGATCAGAAGCATGAAAAAACTAGAATCAGACATCAGGGTGTGATTCTAAGAACGGTATTAGTGTAATCACAGAAAAAGTTATTCTAGAAAGAAAAATAAAATTTCCCCAAATGTCTAAGCTGTATAGTTTTCTATAAGAACAGGCTTAAGTGGAGCCTCCTATGACTAAGGGTTTGAAGTGGCCAATAGCAATGGAGTATCTTCTTTCTATAGAAAGTTGAAGGGCTAGAATGGATTCTGGCTTTGTTTGCACTAAATCATAATCAGACACAAGGCCTTCTACCTCACCTTGATATGGAAGCTTCAAAAAAACAAGATTCTGTTGAATACTCTTTATTTTTAAAGATTTTATTTATCTGTTAGAGAGAGAGCATATGCAGGGGGAGCAGAAGCCAGAGCAGGCAGAGGGAGAAGCAGGCTCCCCACTAAGCAGGGAGCCCGATGTGGGACTCAAACCTAGGATCATGACCTGAACCGAAGGCAGACACTTAACCGAGTGAGCCACCCAGGCGTCCCACTCTTTAGGACCACTGGAGCTGTACTGAGTAGTTAGGTCCAAGAAAAAAGTAGCTGTATCTTTAACAATAAACAAGAGGAAAAAAAAATCAAAAGTCTACACCAAAATATGAGTAAAGGAGTACTGGAGTAAGATTGGAGAACAAATACCATTCTTCCCCTTGGCAGGTCAGAATCTTGGAGGCCAAAGGTACCATATGTGAATGTGCTGCTCCAAACCATTTGCCAGATGACCCCAAAGCTACCAGCCAAGAGTGGGGCTAGGCACAAGGTTCGCCAGCTGGCCCAGGAAGGAGTGCAAGCCGCTCTACCGTCCAGTCCTGGTAACTCAGTGGAGCCAACATGACAAGCTCCAACAGAAAACTTCACGCACAGGGAAAGCCCCTACGATTATAAGCTATGCATGCCATTTATGTCAAGTAACTACTTGCCTTTTGAAAAACAACTTTGGTTTGCTACTGGGCCCATCCAGAGACTGATTCTTGACCGTCGGACACTAGGATCCTGCATTCTGAGCGGTCCCTCCTAAACTGACCCACCTATAGCCAGGAAATTGTTCCATTCTGAAGCACTCCAATGTCAGGCTAAGTGGCACATATGCAAGTGGGAATGAGGGATGTCACGAAGAGAGAAGTTAAATGAGCAAGTGGCTCATACTCCCAGTATCCCAACTCCTGCCACTCTGCCACCCCTCAATCAACCCTTACACACGGGGAGCTCCCTATGATCATTAATTGAGGATAAAAAATTTGAGCACATTTTACAAATAATACAATATGCTGGCACCGGCTGAAAGGGGACTGCTGTGGCATTACAGAATCACTTGGGGCTGTGCCTGGAAGACAGTAGTGAAGGATATACTCTCAGTGAGGGAAATTTTAGGTAGTATATCTAAATTTTAGGTAGTCTGGAAGGATAGAAGATCTGAGCTAAGACTATATAATCACTGGCAAATAATGGTATGGCTGAATGATCAGGGCCTTGGAATGAACTCAAGGACGGCTAACAAGATCTGGAAAAGAGGTATATGGAAAAAGTTCCAAAATTAGCCCAGAGTATGATAATACTTTGGCTCAATGTGGATGTTCACTAAAAGAATCCACAGTAGGGGTGCCTGGGTGGCTCTGTGGGTTAAATTAAAGCCTCTGCCTTCAGCTCAGGTCATGATCCCAGGGTCCTGGGATCGAGCACCACATCAGGCTCTCTGCTCAGAAGGGAGCTTGCTTCCCCCTCCCCTCTCTCTGCCTGCCTCTCTCTGCCCACTTGTGTCAAATAAATAGACAAAATCTTAAAAAAAAAAAAAAAATCCACAGTAAAGGAGACTGTCAATAAGGTAGAGAAGATACCTGCTCTGTGGATGTTAGTCGGCTTCTCTCCCCAGCCACTCCAGGACTTGGTCAAGGAGCTCTTGAACAAAGTGGCCAAGGTGCCAGGGCTGGAGTAAGTGCACTAGTCAACAACCCAGACATCCCCCCACAGGCTTTCACTGAGTACACAGTTGATTAGAAGGGGCAGTCAACCCCACCCTGGATCAGGCACCACACATCACAGACCAGCCCACTACCTCGCAATAGCCTGATTCCACTGCCCCCCTTCCTTTATGAAAACAGCACTGATTTTCCTCTTTAGACCCAATACTTGAACTCGGATTTAGACTTATTTAACTGTCTTACTCACTGCCATCTATCCACACAACTAGCCTCAAGCCACAGATTCATTTTTTACTGAAAGATGCAAGGCAACAGAAGGGCCCACAGGGGCTCACAAGTGTTCCCATGCAGACCGTCACCAGAACCGGCAGGTCCTTAGAAGGGTACGAAGACCCATTTCTGATCCTTTTATAGTTCCTAAGTATGGTGATTGGACGTTTACGCTATTGTGTGACATCTGCCTCCCTCAAACTTTGTTACCTTGGCACATTACCCCTCTGACAGGAAAACAAAACAAAAACAAACACCCACTTCAGACTGGGTTTAAGGCCATATGTGCTCAGAAGCAGTCAACAGGATAGAGTGCTATTTCGCCCAAAGCCTGACAACTGTGGGAACTGCTGCTTTACAGCTAATTTAGACCCCAGAGGAGGAATGTTACAGGAACTGTTACTTTCTTCTCCATAGCCACTACAGGTCACTTTAATAGTTATATAATGGCTTATAAATGAGAAAGAAAGTTTAAAAGGAAAGCATTTTAATTAATGTCCAGCTTATCAAGGCACACGGCTTTTGATCTTCGCAGTTCGTAGAGCTGAGTGACTCTGGAGGTGGCCACACTAGTGGCAACAGCAATAAACACTGACACGGTCCTTAGCGCTTCCACACACTACTCCAAACTCTTTACATGCCTTAGCTCATTTATTCTCACATCAGTCAAGATGTAAGACTGGGACGGAGACAGAGAGAGCTTAAGGAACTTGCCTGAGGTCACAGGTAGTAAGTCAGGGAGCCGTGAGATGAAGCCACCTCTCCACCAGACCACCTCTCCTGCCTGCCATACTTCCCCTTCGTTGACTCTCGTGCCATAAAAAAAGAACTGTCACTCCCACTTACCTGGCTGATAATGATATTTTTGACTGTGTGTCCCAACTTCCAGTGCCCCAGTTCATGGCCAAGTACAGCAAGCACCTCCTCATTTTTACATCCTTGTTTCTTATTCTAAATCAAAGAATGCATTGAAAATAAATTAACAACCTTCAAAAAGTTCATGCTTTTTAACCCAGTAAGAGGCCTTCTTAGATTCTAACTAACTTAAGAAAACAATCAGACCTTTATGCAAAACTTCTCATCTACTTAATAAAATATTCTCTGAATTACTCCGTGGTAGACACTGGGTTAAACACTGGAGAAAGAATCATGAACAAGACAGATATTCCTGACTTCATGAAGCTTACAGTCTAATTTGGATTAGGAAAAAAAGAATGCTAAAATATAAATATCAATAGACAATATTCAAATAAATCATCACAAAGTTATATGACAGCCATATCGTAAACCCATTAGAAATGTTTCCAAAGGGGTGCCTGGGTGGCTCAGTGGGTTAAAGCCTCTGCCTTCGGCTCAGATCATGATCCCAGGGTCCTGGAATCGAGCCCCGCATTGGGCTCTCCGCTCAGCAGGGGACCTGCTTCCTCCTCTCTCTCTGCCTGCTTCTCTACCTGCTTGTGAACTCTGTCAAATAAATAAATAAATAAAATCTTAAAAAAAAAAAAAAAGAAATGTTTCCAAAATTATGTTCTGACATGGGAAAATGGTTTATTAGGTAAAGAAAGCATGATACAAAACTAAAAATAATGATTCCAATTAAAACTAAAAATAATGATTCCAATTATGAAAAAATGTAAATGTAAAAAAAACACAAATACAGGAAACAAGCTGGATGTATATCAAATGTTAACAGCAGCTTTTTCTATATGATACAATTATAGTGATGTTTAACTGTTCTGTATCTTTCCTGTATTCCAAATTAACCATAAATAAGCACATATCACTTATGATACCCCCCCAATACACCATGAATTGCCCTTTAAAAAATTGAGACTTCCAAGTTAAGATGGCAGAAAGAACATTCACAATTCACAACTAATGTTACTCCTTCCAAAATCCCCAATAAAACTATAGTCAAGCCCTTTTCCATCTGGGCTGCCGACATGCCTTCCAGACTGAGGAAGACCCGGAAACTTAGGGGCCACGTGAGCCACGGCCACGGCCGCATCGGCAAGCACCGGAAGCACCCAGGAGGCAGGGGTAATGCTGGTGGCATGCATCACCACAGGATCAACTTTGACAAATATCACCCAGGTTACTTTGGAAAAGTTGGTATGAGACATTACCACTTAAAGAGGAACCAGAGCTTCTGCCCAACTGTCAACCTTGATAAACTGTGGACCTTAGTCAGTGAGCAGACACGGGTAAATGCCGCCAAAAACAAGACTGGAGCTGCTCCTATCATTGATGTGGTGCGATCGGGCTACTACAAAGTTTTGGGAAAGGGGAAACTCCCAAAACAGCCTGTCATCGTGAAGACCAAATTCTTCAGTAGAAGAACAGAGGAAAAGATTAAGGGTGTCGGGGGTGCCTGTGTTCTAGTAGCTTGAAGCCCCATGGGGAGAGGTTCATTAAATGTTAACAAGTGCTTTTCAAAAAAAAAAAACAAAACTATAGTCAGTGGAACTTTTTTAAAAGATATAAACCTGCATGGATGGGGAAAACATGAAAGGTGACTACAGCAACATTCTAGAAGCAGAAAAGCAGATGGGCATATGAACAGACTTAGCAGATGAAGAAAGCTGACTCACAAGGCAGCAGTAGACCAAAGAGAACCAGCCTGATTTACAACACAGTCTGCAAAGGGCTTGTGAACTAACACCACCAGGTACTTCCGGAACTGGGAGAAAAGGGGAAGGCCCTACAATAAGAATTGGGTAAGAGAGGTTTCAAAAGTGGTTAAAGCTCCGGATTCCTTCTTCAACTCCACACCAAAAGGCAACTGCTCCTTCCTCATTGTGACAAGAGCCTGAATATTTATTTTCTCTGGACAGGGCAAAAGACGAGAAGCTTTCAAACAAGGGTTGGGGATAGCAGAGGGCTAGAGTGCACTAGCAACAGACTATGTATCTGGTCAGCTGTAGGTAGGGTATGTTGAATACTGACAACCCTCTCTCCTGACCCGGTCCTCTCCCTGCACCTGGCTCCCAGAACACTATCCTCCAGGCAGAAGATCAAAAGAATACTCCCTGGGAACTCTGACCACTCCACCAGTAAAGGCTGGAGGATACTAACACCAGGTGTTGTCCGGCCAAGAAGCCCACCCAGGCCAGCCTATAGCGAAGCCCTAAGTGAACACGCCTTATAGACAAGCTCAGAGATTCCAATCAAGTTTTTAGTCCCATTCTCCTACTAAGGAGTAGACAACTAAGAATTACCAGATATATGAGGGAAGTTGTTAAGATGGGAGATCCAGAAAAAAAGCAGTATGGAAGAAATGGACATTATATAAGGAGAAAATTTTCATTTTTTTGAAACCCTTCAAGACATATGAAGACTGGGCCAGGAAAAGTGAAAAAAATAAGTACAAAAATTGCTAATGTTTATTAAACAATGACTATATAGACCCTCTGTGCTTAATACTTAATTATCTCATTTATACACCACAACCACTATATGACATAATTCTTATTATTTCCACTTTACAGTTGAGAAAATCTAGGCACAGAGAAATTAACTAATATTCCTCTGGCCACACAGCCAAAGTCTGGCATTTGAAGCCAGGTAGTGTGGTGCCAGAGACCCATGCTTTCAACTTCTACACAACTATGGATGTAAAAGTAAATTATTCAACATTCATCAGTCAAATAAAATAATTTTAGTTGACACATGTGTAACCACTTGCATATTATTACAGTACTGCAAAATAATTAAACATAAATGGCAGATGGTTCTATCAATGATGAAATACATTTACTAAGCCACAAAAAATTGTTTATAAACTTCCCAGATTCAATGTAAATAGTGCCAATACACAATGAACAATGTAGTCTTATACACACTCACACATGTACACACACATATTCACTCATCAACACAAACATACACACACACCCACAACTAGACGCCAGCTTCTGGCAATATTACTAACTAAATAGTCTGAAAAACTCTCAGACATCTAAAAATGTTTAACAGGTTACAAATATCCTTCTAGAAATTTTTTGAAAGATTTTATTTATTCATTTATTTGAGAGAAAGAGAGAAAGAGTGTGCACACGAGTGGGGAGGGGGCAGAGGGAAAAGGAGAAACAGGTTCCCAGCTGAGTAGGGAGCCCCACATAGGGCTCGATCCCAGGACACTGAGACCATGACCTAGCCAAAATCAGCCACTTAACTGTCTGAGCCACCCAATAGCCCCATAAATATCCTTTTAGACATATGGTTTAGTTCATTAGAAAGTAAAGGAAAGGGGCACCTGGGTGGCTCAGTGGGTTAAAACCTCTGCCTTCGGGGCACCTGGGTGGCTCAGTGGGTTAAAGCCGCTGCCTTCGGCTCGGGTCATGATCCCAGGGTCGTGGGATCGAGCCCCACATCAGGCTCTCCGCTCTGCGGACAGCCTGCTTCCTCCTCTCTCTCTCTGCCTCTATGCCTACTTGTGATCTCAGTCTATCAAATAAATAAAATCTTTAAAAAACAAAACAAAACAAACCTCTGCCTTCGGCTTGGGTCATGATCTCAGGGTCCTGGGATCGAGCCCCACGTCGAGCTCTCTACTCCGCAGAGAGCCTGCTTCCTCCTCTCTCTCCCTGCCTGCCTTTCTGACTACTTGTGATCTCTGTCAAATAAATAAATAAAATCTTAAAAAAAAAAAAAAAAGAAAGAAAGGAAAGGAAAGCCAAAGGTGAGGAGTTGAAATTGAGATCCCTTGCACAAATCCATGAAGAACTACACTCTGAGTCAGATCACGTGAGCTAGAAAAAAATATGGTGGCAAAATCACCCAAATGTGTCAAGTCTTACCTAAAATGGGAAAAAAAAAAGCCTCTGATTAAAAATCAAAGTCATGATTGGTATGCTCCAGAAAAATCCCAAGCAGACAGATTAAAGTACTTCCAGCTTGGTAGCACTGGGGACAGAAGCAAATGCAAATCCTCTAAATAAGGATTATACCCTTAACTCAGACTCCTCAGGATTCCTAAAGATTAAAATCAGTGACGCATTTTGAGCTCACAATAAAAATTGCCATAGACTTCAGAAAATTATGGAACAACGAGTAAGAGCAGAAAAAATAAAGAGCATCATTAGCTCCATAGGACTTTAGATAATGGAACTATTAGATACAAAATATTTTTTAAAGCATACTTTACACAAAAAAGAGATCATGAAGAAGAACAGGAGATGTCCATAAACAACCAAACTAATTTGAAAAAGAAACAAGCAGAGCTTTAAAATTAAAACACAATGGGCTGGTTAAAGAATGGAATAAATATGCCCAGAGAAAGAATCAGTGCACTGGAATGTAGAGACAAAAAGACGGAAAATATAAGAGTGATTACCACTTGTGGAAGACAGAATGAGCTATGCATGTATCATTCATGTAAATGGATACGGATGTAACATTCACCTAACTGGAATTCCAGAAAGACAGACTGGTGAGAATGGGAAAGAGGCAACACTTGAATGTGTAATTGGCTAAGAATTCTCAGAACTTCAGGAAAGATCTAAGTTGTTCGATATAGGCACAATACATCCCAAGTAGGACTGAGATAAAGAAGTCCATACCTGCAGAACATGAAATCATGAACATGAAATAGATGACTAAGGGAAGAGAATATAAAATCCAAAGATACACGCCAAAGGCATATGGAAATTTAATGTTTGATAAACAAACGGTTTATACACTGATAGCCATGTGGATAAAAATAAAACTGGAGGGGCACCTGGGTGGCTCAGTGGGTTGAAGCTTCTGCCTTCGGCTCAGGTCATGGTCCCAGGGTCCTGGGATCCAGCCACACATTGGGCTCTCTGCTCAGTGGGGAGCCTGCTTCATCCTCTCTCTCTGCCTGCCTCTCTGCCTACTTGTGATCTCTGTCTGTCAAATAAATAAATAAAATCTTTTAAAAAAAAAGAATGAAAATGAAATAAAAACAAAACCCAGAAATTTCCGAAAAAGTTGCTAAAACATACTTCTAGAAGGAAAGTTATGTCTAAAAGGAAGGTGTAAGATGAATAAGGAATGGTAAGCAAAGAAACAGGTAAGCATAGGGATAAGTCTAAATAATGACTGTATAAAATAATAATGCTAATTTGTGGGGTAAAAATTAAACAAAATAAAACTAAAACATAAGATGAAAGGAATAATTGGGTTAAAGTGTGTATGGTCCCTGGATTGGTCAGGAAGCAATGAAGACACTGGATATTTTAAGATTTTAAAGTTATATGGGCAAGCTTAATTTTTAACAGCAGTCATTGAAAGAACAATCATACAAGAACCTTCCAACCTGAATAACAACTCATATATAAATTTTTTTTAAAACCCTGATACAGCTCTAAAAAAAAAGGCAGGAAGGTGTACGTGTGTATGTTTGGGATTAGGGTGGAGGTATGGAAAGGACAGAAGAAAAGGGCATAAAATAATATGGTAGAAATAATCCCAAATATATCAGTAATTACAACATATATAAATAAACTAGGCTTAAAAAAAAAAAAAGATAGTGACTCTTAGTTTGGATTTAAAAACAACCATAATGGGTCGCCTGGGTAGATCAGTTGGTTAAGCATCTGACTTTGGCTCAGGTCATGATCTCAGGGTCCTAGGATAGATAGAGCCCATGTTGGGTCCCCAGTCAGCAGGGAGTCTGCTTGTCCCTCTCCCTCTGCCCTTCCCCACACTCATGTTCTGTCTCTCTGATAAATAAATGAAATCTTTAAAAAATAAATAAATAAAAATAAAAACACTGTAAAAACAAAACCTACCTACATGCCCTATATAAAGCATCTAAGACAGAGGACGGTAAGGTGGGAAGTAAAAGGATGAATGAGATTGTGGTGGATGGCTGTACAACATGACGAATATACTAAAAACCATTGCACTGTACATTTAAAAATAGTAAGTTTTAGCTCAATATTCTTTTTTAAAGTAAATTGATGACATCTAGCGAACTTTAGCCAAAAGAAAATTGGTGTAGCTATATTAACATCAGACAAAATCAACTTAAAAGGCGACTCAAGGGGTGCCTGGCTGGCTCAGTTGGTGGAACATGGGACTCTTGATCTTGGGGTGGTAAGTTCGAGCCCCATGTTGGGGGTAGAGATTAATTAAAAATAAAACCGTAAAAAAAAAAAAAAAAGAAGATGACTTAACAGCATTATTAAAGAAGGTCACTACAGGGGCGCCTGGGTGGCTCAGTGGGTTAAAGCTGCCGCCTTCGGCTCAGGTCATGATCCCAGGGTCATGGGATCGAGCCCCGCATAGGGCTCTCTGTTCTGTGGACAGCCTGCTTCCTCCTTTCTCTCTGCCTGCCTCTCTGCTTACTTGTGATCTCTGTCTATCAAATAAATAAATAAAATCTTTAAAAAAAAAAAGAAGGTCACTACAGAATAGTCAAAAGTCCAATTTACTAGGAAGATGCATTAATTCTGAATTTATATGTACCTAATACTATTTCTTTGGAATATATCAGTTCTGACAAATGTATTAATAGAGGATGTTAACATACCTCTCTCAATAACTGAAACATCAAGCAAATAAAGTATCAAAGAGATATAAAGATCAGAACCAAATAATAAACAAGCTTGATCTATGGACATACACAGTATATTGCAACAAAGAATTGGAGAATATGCATCCTAGAAAAGTGAAGGCTAAGGGTTTTGAAATAAACTACAGCTACTTAAAAGGGTGAAGTACCAAAAACCAGATGAATATGGAACTGATTTTGTTTTATACAATTCAGGAAAATGTAACCTAATGAGAACACAAACAGCCACATTTATTCTACCACTTTCCCCCTCCTTCCCCAATTCCTCTGGGTAGATACACGAGAAAGAGGATAAATAGATTTGCAAGATAGTATTGACATTTATTATCTCTTTTCTTTTCAAATTAGAATTTAGGTCAGAGCACATCTGGTAGGCGAAGAAAAGAATGAGAAAACTGACCTAGTTCTTTAAAAGGCAGAGAGACACATGTGTACCTGTACCTTCAGGGCTGTTAAGAAAGAGTACCAATTTTAAGTACCAATTAACAGACATCTATTCTGAGGGGGAAATAAAGAGTGAAAGTTCACATATGAAGATATTCACAACAAGAATATTTTTAACAGTAAAAAACTGGAAACAATCCATACATCCAATAGGAGGAGGAGAAAAATGATGAAAAAAAAAATGATAGTTTATAAAGATGAGAAATACATAATAAGATATTTACGGTCAGCTGAATTATTCATGCTTTCTAATTTTTCTATTGGTTTCATAATAAGCAAAAATGTGGCTGTTTGGTTTAATCATCATCATCATTATCATCATCATCATCATCATGGTAATAGCTCCCATTCTGTAATGGCCTATGTGGCAGACACTGGATGTATTAGGCACTTTACATGCAGTTCACTATTCTCCACTACAATAAGGCAGCCATCAGTAGCCTCACTGTAGATACCGTAACGTGGCCCTCAGACTTTGTTTTCACTAGCTGCCAGCTTCCCGATATGAACTCTGAAATATTTCATAGAACCAGCTCTCTACTAGATAGCACAGGCCTCTGTGTCCTACCATGAGGCTGGTTTTAGGACACTATTAGAAAGTACACAGAGTCACAAAGATTAAGAATGATGACAGCTTAATAAACGAGGGTCACTTCCCACACAAAGAAGACTTACTTCCTTGTGATAGATCCTTTACTTCCCAAACTAACTTCAAGTATAGGAATAAAGAGAAATATCACACATCTTCTACTTTTCTATATCACTTTCTTTTTCACAAGATTTACCCACTGACTTGTTTGATCCCAACACCACCAAACTGGGCAGGAAGGGGGGGGATTATCTTCATTTTAGAGAGGAAGAAAAGGAAGCTGACAAATTAAAAATGTCTTGCTTCAGATCATCTTGCTAGTGAGTAGTGGGTAAATCCCAACCCCACATCTGGGACCTGTGCCTTTTCTATTACTCTTAGTAACTGGGAAGACTTACACATAACCCTAGTACTTGCTGGGACATACTTCTTTCCTTCTCCAAAAGGGCAGCTTTTCTATAGTTTTATTTTCCCTTTTACTCAAACTACTTTCGAGACAGGTTGTTCCAAACATTGTTTGTCTCCAGAAGGATAAAATGCCAGAGTTAAGTTTCCTCAACATCTTTTAAAATGTTAATAACCAGTATAGAGCCATTCACCAAAATGTTACTAGCTCTCTCTGAGAGGAGGGATTTCAGATTACTTAGTTTTCCTTCTTTAAACTTCTGTTAAAAATGAAATGCTGGGACGCTTGGGTGGCTCAGTTGGTTGAGCAGCTGCCTTCAGCTCAGGTCATGATCCCAGTGTCCTGGGATCAAGTCCCACATTGTGCTCCTTGCTCATCC